>ML298631.1:0-11531 GCA_005239495.1 Nicotiana undulata | reverse complement strand
AGGAATAATTCATTTAGGAAGTCTTGTTAGTCTTTGGGAAAAGCTAATTAAGAAATATTATTCATGGCTAATTAACATAACTTACTCATATTTGTAAAATCGTGAAATACATTGGATCGTTACTTGAGTGTAATTTCCGATGCATTCATTCTTGTTGCCATTGATCATTTTACTCGCTTTCTAGGTTAGTTTATATTTTCGCATTTAGCTATAAACAATTATCAAAAACCCAAAATCTTAATTATTTGGCATTGCGCGATAAGTGATAACTCTCTAGCATTCCTAATCGCCTTCATATTGTTCTCTGTGGGATTTGACCCCAACCTTGTTGGGTTACTATATTTGACAACGATCGCTTGCACTCTTTTAAGGTGTAAATTGAGCGTATCAGTAAGCTTCTACCACACCAACCTTAATTTCCAGATTTTTGTTTAAACGAAACATGGTTAGGTGAGGTCATGAAGATGGGGATAGGAATCTTGCATGCTTGTAACCTACTAGCCATAATCTAGTAAAGGGAAATGGGTTAGAGTAAGCTTTCAGTAAAAAGAGGTTATTTTATCTAAAGGAACACCTAGTGTTTGATGGAATGCTCAAGTAAGTTCAAGTCATGATCATTAATCCTAGTTCTAAGCTCAATTGTGCCACATTGTGAATTAGATTGAAGGTGCTAGAAGGACCGGTAAATCGTGGTAGAAAGTAAGAAAAACCCCAAATCAAGGTATGTATGGCTAACTCTAATCTTCGTAGGATAAACCTATCGGTGTTCACTTTTCGGGTATGATTCTCTTGTTTGATGCTCTACGGAATTTATGTGCCTGATGTGTCAAGTTGGGAAATTCTTGCGTCTATGCTGTTCTATGTTATTCCCAAATTATTATGGTATTTAAGGGTATGACTTGTGATCATTATGCTCCTTCTTTTACTACGTGTGAAAATCCTCTTATGTGTTGGTTGTGGTAGATGTGAAGGATCGAATGGATATGAAATATGAATCAAAGGAATGAAATGACATGAAATATGAATCAAAGGATCGTAATGATATGAAATATGAATCACAAGAGTGAAATGATATGAGATGTGAATCAAAATATGGAAAATGATAAAAGTGAACTAAAAGATCAAAGAAATGATAGGTGATGTCCTAGGGTGAGATGGCCTAGCCGATCGGGTCGGGATCGGACTCCATGTCGTACACATGGAGACATTCGGATTGTGATATGATATTGAATATTGCCTCACTATTTCAGTTGAGATGACCCCGCCGGTGAGAGACCGGACTCCGTGTGAAAATGACACGGTGATGATATGAGTTATGATGTTGTTGGTGCCTCACCTAGAATGGCTTAGCCGGTCGAGCCGAGACCGGACTCTGTGTGACAGTGACATGGTGGTTCAGCAATAATAATAATAACACTTGAACTTAAAAGATTATTAAACAAAAGATGGCCAAACGGGATAAGAAATATGGTGACTCTTAATTGTGTTTTCCCTGCTTCGGTGAATGTTATATGATGTCTCTATTTGTATCTTTCCTGTTTGATGTTTATCCTGTCTAGAGTAGAGTTTGTTCATACTTACTAGTACTATTCAATGGTACTAACGTCCCTTTTGCCGGCGGCGCTACATCTTCTTATGGATTTACGTGTCTTAGTAGCTTGCAGCGCCGATCGTCGTTAGTGGTGACCTGTCTTCCTTCCTTCAGCAGTTCTGGTGAGCCCCATTTCCTCCCGGGGCCGTGTGTAGATATATGTTGCTCCTTTTATATATGTGGTTGCGTTTGAGGTATAGACGGGGCCTTGTCGCCGACAGGTCTATGTTCATCTTCTGTACTTTTAGAGGCTCCGTAGACACTTATGTGCGTTATTTATATATATTTTGGGTAGTTGTTGGATTTCATCGTAATCGTGATTCCATATCATGAGTATTGTAATTAGCATGTATGTTTTGGAAGATCTAATGTTGGTAATGGTGAAAGAGGAAAATGGACTTAATGTTATGAATATATGCTTTTCATTTATCTCTTGCTAACTAATGTAAATAATGTATGCTTTAAACACGGGGAGAAACGAGTCGGGTAGGAAAGGTTAATCATGATTGCTTGACCGGGTTCACTCGGTTAGGCGCCGGTCCGGTCCCTCGATTTTGGGACGTGACAACTGGATAAAATTAGTATAAAACATGTGATTGGACCATAATTGCAAAGTTATTGCAATCATAGCCAAAGAGTGTCAATTTGGCTAATTGTGAAATAACTTGGTCTTAGTAGGATCCTAAATAATAAATTAAATCAAGAAATGCTTTTGAAATTGTTTGTAATGCAATTTTGTAGTTAATTATTAGAAATAAAATACTGGATAAATTAAAAATAAGTTAATAAAAATATGGAAAAATTATAGAAAATACCAATTGCTATGAAAGCATGATTTTGAAGGTATATATGCAATTTTTAAAATATTGTGAGAAAAATTGGGTATCAACACCCTCTATCACGACCCAAATCCTAATTCAGGTCGCGATGGCGCCCAACAATGGGGTTAGGCAAGCCAATATAGAATCACTAGATGATATCCCCTTGCCTGACTGATCTAAACATGACAGAAATTTCCAATTTTAAACAATTAACAAAATGCTAGCATAATACGACCTAAAAATCATAAAATAAGAAGGAACATGGCCAAACCGAAGCACATATATAGATACACAGCCCAAACCCAAAATACAATCTGCGTGTGCCAGGAACTAGTGTCACGAGTGTCACGGGCAACTACTGAATATACAACGACTACAATATATACAGAGTCTTAGTCTGAATGAAATGGACAGAGAATATAACAAAAGAACTCCAGGGTGCTGCTAGGAAGTCGCCGGGAAAGCAACTCACTGTGAAGTATGACCACGCTATCAATATCTAGCACCGACTTGATAATCAGACGTACCAGCCTCCGGACCTGTACAGTCAAGTACAGAAAAAAAAAAGTGCAGCAAGAGTACATATTAAATAAATATGTACCCAGTGAGTATCTCGTCTAAACTCGAAGAAGTAGTGACGAGAGGTCGACTCGATACTCACTAAGGTCCAACATTAATACATATGATAGGATATAATGAAATACCGTAGGCATGTCAGGGAAATAAGCAACAAGTATATATATCAAAAGCAGAAATCAAAACAATTGCTAAACTAAACAATATATCACTTTCAAGGATAAGACCACCGAACGAAACAATATTCACAAATTCTTAGATCCGCCGTGGCGTACGACCCTCTCCCATAAGGTACCTTCTAAACTCGCCGTGGTGTGTGACCCGATCCCATATGTATATCACAATTATTCCTCAACACTGCCATGGCGTACGGCCCGATCCCATATAGACATAATCACTCTCAAACCTGCCATGGTGTACGGCCCGATCCCAATATCTTACAATACTTACTTTCCATAACAAATTCTTTGCCATTCGACAATTTTCCATAAAGCCTTAGAGGAACAACACTATACAAAACATAATCTCATAGTACATATGGCATCACAATAATTCATATAAAGCATTACAAGGAAAGCATATCAGGCATTACGAGGAAAAAAAAGCATATAAGGCATTACGAGAAAGCATACAAGGAATGATGTGGGCCTAACTACCCGGACATAACAATAATAGCCGCTACGTACGGACTCTCGTCACTTGGCGCGTACGTAGCCCCCAAACAATTTACACATAGCATATACATCACCTATGGGGACAATTCCCTCTTACAAGGTTAGAAAGGAGACTCACCTCGTGTCGAATCTACCACTCGGACCACAATTGCGCCCGAAACTCCGAACTCTACACCCGAGGACTCGCAACTAGCCAAAAACGTGTAAAATTAAATCAATGCATGCACAATGTGGGAAATTATCTTAGTTATTTACTAAAATTGCTATTCTTAAAGAATTCCCAAATTCCAACCCCAGCCCTCATGATCAAATTCCGAAAATTCTCGAATGGATCACTCACCCAAAGCCTAAGGATCATTAATGTGTGGTTTCTAATTGAATTCATGGCCTAAAATGGAAAATCACAAAATCCTCAAGAACCCTAAAATTACTAGCTAATTGCTATGATTTTAGATAATTTAGTAGGGAATTTAACTAGGAATTAATGTTTGAAACTAATGCTAGATAGGGAATTTACTTACCTCAAGTACTAGGTTGAAGGCCCTCTTGGAAGCTCCCACATAACACAAGGAAGAAGATGGAAAATGGAGGAAATGACTCAATCCCGTGTTTAAATGAAATATCACTGCCTGGCCTACAGGGATTCCGCACCTGCGGCTCGAGGAACGCACCTGCGGTCTCGCACCTGCGGAATTAGGCAAGAAGGGCTGGGGTCGCACCTGCGGAGCTGGAGACCGCACCTGCGGTTCCGCTCCCGTGGAAGAGGAACCGCACCTGCGGAACCTTTGCACCTGCGAGGCTGGGACCTCAGGAGCGGTCCCGCACTNCCGTCCAACTATACCAACAAGTCCTAACTAATAATACGGACTCGCTCGAGCCTTCGGAATACCCCAAACAACGCTAATCTAATAATCACCCCTCAAAACTCCTAGGATCAAACTTAAAGATTTCTAAGTTCTTGATTTCTATAACAACGCGGCGGACTGACCTATACTATCCGAAACGACCCCAAATTTTGCAGACAAGTCATGAATGACATAACGGAACTATCCCCGATCTCAGAATTTCATTCGGACCTCGGGAACATAAAATCACATTCCAAACCAAATTTCGAATTCTATGAAAATCCTAAAACTTCATTAACTCTAAATTTTCCCATTTTGATCCTACACTCGTCAAATCAAGACCGCTTCTTACAAAATTTCATAGATAACTTAAATAACACATATTGAACCTGTTCCGGGCTCCAAAACCATAATACGGGCCCGGCAGAACGGGTTCCACATCAAGGTTCATTTTCATAAGCCTTTATTATTTTCAGACAATAATTTTCTTTAAATAATTCATTTCTCGGACTTGGGTCCTCGGAATTCGATTCCGGGCATACGCCCAAGTCTCATATTTTCCTACGGACCTTTCGGGATCGTCGAATCACGGATCCGGGTCCGTTTACCAAAAATGTTGACCAAAGTCAACTTTATTCAATTAATTATCATAAATTCAACTCTTTATCAAGTTTTCACATAAAGGCTTCCCGGCAACGCGCCTGGGCTGTGCACGCACATCGAGGTGAGATTAACGAAGGCTTTCAGGGCCTTGGAACACAGTCATAATTAAATTTACATAAGATGACCCTTTTGGGTCACCACACCCTCCATTTCCCAAGACTAAGCTTTGTCTTGTGGACATCATATTATTGCATTTCATGGGCTGAAATATCTCCAACTTGTCCGAAGGCGTCATAGTCTAACGACATCATCCTCATAGCTAGAAGACACCATGTCATGGCCTGAGGATCGCTCTCAATTTTGCGTATCATTATTCAAAGGTGTCATAGTTCGGAGGCACCATCTTCATGGACCGAGAACATCATTTCATGACCTGCGAATCTCTCTCCAAGCAATTCATGGCCCAAGACATCATGGTCTGAGGACGTCATCCTTAACCGTCCAAAGACAATTTTCATAGTCCAATGGGAACCTGCATCATGTTTAAATTTATGCACAATATATGCTTGTAGTATTCTTATTTGCAGGTGACCCGGCGAGCAACGGCTATCCCAGCAGGAGCGATCCCGCTCCAGTTCTCCCAACCATATCAAACCTGACCTCCCCGTAAACCGTTCATTCGCCCTTCCCTAGATATTACATCCGTTTTTGTGATGATTTCATAGGTATACTTCGCCGATGAATCCAGAACTACATACGGCCTGATTCCTGCAAAACCAGAGATATGTAGGCAGCTCAAAAGCTAGGGTGCGACCTAAGTCTCTCAAATCGTTTTGCTCGGTCAAAATTGGCCATCATATCTTTACCCGACAACTCTTTCATCCTTTCCGGGTAAAGAGGGGCAACTGTTGATACCCAATTTTTACTAAAATATTTTTCGCATATATATACCGTAAAAAATCATGCATTCCTAGCAATTGGTATTTTTTCCATAATTTGTCTACAATGTTATTAATTTATCCAATATTTTATTTCCAATAAATTATTTGTCAAATTGCATTACAAATGATTTCAAGAGAATTCCTTAATTTAATTTGTTGTTCATGGTCCTAATAAGATCAGATTATTTCATAATTAGCCAAACTGGCATCTTTTGGCTATAATTGCAATAACTTTGTAATTATAGCCCAAACATATAGTTTTATACAATTTGTTTCTTGAAATTAGTCCTTTTTATTTTTAAAATACTAAATAATCATTTTAAAATATTTTTTATCCATGAAATTCATTTTTATAATTACTGGCTATTTTATAAATTATCTTAACTAATTTGAATTGGGTATTTAACAAATAGCCCCATTTTATTTCAATTATAACCTATTTAAACCAGCCCAAATTTCTTAATTAAACCAGCCCAAACCTCAGGCCCAACCCTTAGCCTGCCCGACCCATACCTTGGCCAATCCTGATCGTTGATCATCTTTGATCAACGGTCCAGATTCCCTATTACCGTAATTAACCTAATAACCCCCCTCCTAACCCTTTCATTTTCCACCCTTCCCCCGTCGTCACCCTTTCCGTTCTCTCTCAAAACGCTCTCTATCAACCCTAATGTCCACGCGCCGTCATCGACTTACACTACCATTCTACGGTGTTTCTTTGTCGTCTCAGGCCTCCTGCTTGATATGGTACCTAAGTTTCCTAGATCCTTGAGAAGATTTCAAGGGACCTAGGCGGTCTGGTTTGCACCTTTTGATTTCTTTGCCTGCTTCAGGTTGTTTGCTCGACCACGAGTAAGAATCTCTCTTATTTTGCTATGAATCCGGGGTTTTCTAAGCCTATGTTCTCATCTCTGTTATGTTTTCCTAAAAAAACCCTAATTTTTATCTCTGATCTTCTTAGATCTGTATAGATCTGAGACGAATCGAGTAACTTCTACATATTTTGCCTTGAAATTTTATGGTTTCAACTGATTTCCCGTCTTTTCCCTAAACTAGGGTTCATTATAAGTCATTTTTCTTAGGGTCTTTCTGATTTTTAACTGTTTAATCGATTACCCTTATTGTTATTGGCTGATTTATGCAAACATTAAACCCTAGTCTATTTATGTGAAACTCTGATTTTTCTAATTTATTGCATCTTTGACCTATACGATTTTCCTTAGTCAGACTCATTACTTTGTGAGTTTTACCCTAACTAATCTCTACTAGGGTTTCTGAATCAATTTTCGGCTAACTTCTTTATATTTTTACAAGTTTTATTTAGCGTATTTTATTTGTTGGAAATTATATATTCTCTCCAGAATTGTGTTTAACTGGTTGAGTAATTTACTCTGTTAAGAATTTGTATACATGCGTCTTGCCTATTTCTATGATTACGACCTAAATTAGTTGTTCTTGCCTTATTTGATTGTTGTATTTACTTATTCTTTTACATGATTCTTTCCTCAAATTAGACCCCTGATTATTTGCTCATCTACTTGGTTTGATTTGAACCTCTTTCCTTAATTAGTCGTTGTATATTTACTGATTCTTAGCATGTTTCATTCCTTAATTAGACCTCAGATTATTTACCCCTTTATTTAGTCTGATTTGAGCCTCTTGCCTTAATTAGTTCCTACCATTACCATTGACTAGTTGCCTTTAATTAAGGAAAGATTGTGTTGAACCTCTTGTGTGATTGATTCTGTGATCCCTTAATGGCTAATTATTGATCCCTTTTCCTTATTTTGTTCTGCTCCTGAATTGCTGTATAAACTCTTTTATTCTACCTCTCAACACACGAACTAACATTAGTTCACAACTCTCCCATTAACTCAAAACTCTTCTGCTTTCTCTTGTTACTTGCTATTGTTACCGAATTAGCCGGTTGCAAGCCAAGGCTAATTATTGCATTCTCATGTTCTTCACTTTGTGTTTACTCTCTTTACTGGTATGTTCTGATTTTAAATTCAAGCTCCCAAACCAATGTGTTTCCTACTACTTTAGTTTATCATCTGTTTATGACTATTGTTTTGATATTCAACATGTAATTGACCTGTTTACATTATTGTTTCACCCAGCATGTTAGCTATGTCCTACCCCTTTTAGGATCAGCATGTTTACTCCATTTTTGTATTCTTTCTCAGTGTGACTCTACTCTATTTTGAATGCTTGTCTATTTGTTGTCCAGTTCTGGTTTGCACCTACTTTTGCAAAACTGATTTGTTACCCTAAGTTGTCTTGATGCTATGCTCAATCATGTTTAGTACTTCTATGTCCTCACCGTTGCTAGGAAATCCTATATTATGTCATCTCCCAATCCCATGAACCCCCCATAAAGCACTTCTGATTCTATAACTATGTTCTAATTAGCACTCCTGAATCAATGTCTTACTATTTGCACTATTTGCTACCCCTTAGTTGCAAAAGACTTCTGTTTATTATATGTGTATTATGTGTCCCCAGTCCCCAATTATCTATGTGTGAAGGGTTGAGTGTTGCTGCACCTGTTTGGCTATGTGTTATATCTGTTGTTTGTTTGATTACACAACTCTTGTCAACACTGTTTTACTGCTAAACAACTCTCCTATTTTATAAAACTACTTCAACTGAGTCTTTTCAATACTATTTTCATATCTAAACCTTTTCAAAACTATGTCAAGAACTCTCACTCTACTCTTAGGTCCTTAAGTTCTGCCCCTCCAGTGTGTGACTTGGAATCCCTGTGAGATCCCTCTGAACTCTGATGCACTGCGGATGGCTCTTCCACACTGCACTTACTCAGTTCTGGTTATGAAATCTGGGTGTGAGCACTGCCCGGGATCCTTGAGGTCCTTAGGGAACTCTGACACACTCGGACATGAGAAAGGCTATGACTTTGGCATTTGAGGCTATGGAAAGTTTGATACTTGGGCCTGCTTCAGGCTCCCTATAGTGTAACTTCTTTTTTTTCCTTTATCTATTTATGTAATTTATTCATCTGGTCTGTAATAATTATTATAAACAGATATTGGGGTTGGCTAGTGAAATAAGGAGTGTAGCTATGTAGTTTTATCAATATTATTGGGTAGAAACCATGCCTTAGGCTTTTACATTCCCTATATCTACATTAGAATCCATGTTTCAGACCAGCATATTCATTCAAACCATGATAAACATGCATTAGATATAATGCCTTCAAGGCTTTCATGTTTACTGCTTTAACGTACAACATGTCCTTAATTTATGCGTATGATCACCACTTAGAGATCTTTCTCTTAGGTTAATCAATGTAAATTGTAGCTACAGGCACATTCATAAATCATGTTTAACAACTATGTAATTCTCTATGCATTTTAGAAATCATGTTTTAGGAATCCGGTACATCCTGAAAGTATGTCTTAACCTTTCTGCATTTATATATGCATGTTAGATATCATGTTCTAAGACCTTATTTTGAAACGCCTAGTTTAACTACTAACTCATGAAAGAGGTAAAAGCATTGTCGCATCTAATTTCCTGTTATTAATAAAATTTGTAATAATCTCTGCATTCTCAGATTTACACCACTTAGAATAACATATTTTAGGTAAAACAACTTCTGAATCGTTTTTAACAATTCTGGTAATTATTATGCATAATCCCACGCCTAGGCAAGCTTTAGGTAATCAATCTCCTTAAAAATCTGGAACACTGCTTGGTTGTGTTTAGTGCTTAAAGATACTGTCACGCCCCGAACCTAGGGAGGCGTGGCTGGCACCCGATTCCGCACTGGCCCGAGCGAACCACTCTGTAACTTATCCATTCCTTTTGTAACTGTTATGGGCAAACATGGCCACAACTCGTAATGTACAATTGCAAGTGGAAAAACATTGTATTAATGAATCATTTTTCTTAAAACATGAATGCATATGGGCCGTCAAGACCTCTGACATACAATACAAACTGAACCTCTGTCTACAAAGCCTCTAAGAATACATAAACATCAAAAAGGTCGGGACAGGGCCCCGCCATACCAGTCAATGCATGACCTAATTATACTGACCAAATAGGCAACTCCGGAGCAAGTGGAGTGCAGCAACACCTTCCGCTGAGCTGATAGCCTACTAGGAGGACTGTCAACCTGTCTATCGGAACCTGTGGGCATGAAACACAGCGTCCCCAAGGAAAAAGGGACGTCAGTACGAATAAAGTACTGAGTATGTAAGGCAGAAAAGCATAACTAAGAACAGTAATATTGTAACGACCCGACCGGTCGTTTTGCGTTATCGGACCCTGTTTTCCTAAATGAGACTTCCCATAGCGGCTTCTTGTGATTTATGACTTATGGGGATGGGTGGTTCGGGTTTTGGAAGTGTTTAGAGTGCTTTAGGAACACTTGGTTCCTTAAGGTTGACCTTTTGGCCAAGTTTGACCTTGTTCAACATTTTTAAGCAAACGACCTCGGAATCGTGTTCTGACAGCTCCATTAGCTTCGTATGATGATTTCGGACTTGGACGTATGTTCGGAACGGGTTTTCGATGACCGGGGAGCATTTCGGCGCCCAATATAGAAATAAGAATTTCCTTAAGTTTGAAATGTTGTTTGGAATGTGATTTTATGTTATTGAGGTCCGAACGGAATTTCGGGACCGTGAATAGTTCCGTTATGTCATTTATGACATGCCTGAAAAATTTAGTGTCATGAAGGATAAAGGGTACACGAATTAAAGAAAACGAGTTTTGTTGAAAGTGGCCAATTTGGGATAAAATACGGGTCGAGCAATAATACCCGATAATTAGGGACAAGTACCATGCAAGGTACCATATGACTACGGTGGTATAATGTATAAACTATATATATAAAAAGTTTATTAAAAATAAGTATAATTTTAAGTAAGTGAAAATAATTCTTAATTATGCGGGTAATTGGTTAATTACCGGGTAACGAGACACCACCTAATTATCTAATAAGTGGATAAATATTAATATTTCCTACCCCACCCCCACGTGGCAACACCCCTTAAATCATATGTATGACTCATGTGATGTGTCGCGTACAAAAAGTTTCCATTTGGAAGACTTGGTAAAATATGATAACCTTCTGATATTTTTTATGTAGGAAGAGATTATCGTTTCTTCAAATATGTAAAATTCATTACATTTAGAGTCTGCTTCACATATCATTCAGCTGGTGCAACTTACTATATCTAAACATTAGATTAGAACTTTTGCTGCAAACAATACAACAGAGAAACAACAAAACATTTTATAATGGTTGCAAGTTGCAACTAATGTGTGTGAACAGTGTGACAAGCGTAGTCTAAATGGCATCTCGTTGGTGCTCTTCAGAATGACCAGAATGAGTCACTTTTCAGTAATCTCTATTATGATTTCCTAAGAATCAGAAAATACGGTACAATCTTTTCCAAAAATATCATAAGGATTTTTCCTACTCCAGTTACGAGTCCTCGGGTGTAGAG
>ML298628.1:65589-79896 GCA_005239495.1 Nicotiana undulata | reverse complement strand
CCCCTCAACGTACTAAATCAATGAATTTTGTTATTTGGAATTGTAGAGGTGCCCACTCACCTGATTTTAGGAGGAACTTTAGGTCTATGCTCAACTACTACAAGTCGCCTCTCGTAGTGCTGCTTGAAACACACCTACAGGACCACTTGGTTCTTAGGGACGATTTCAAATTTACCCACTTATCACAAGCTGCTGCTGAAGCCCAGGTGGGGGGCATAGTCATCCTTTGGAATGACAATGCAGTCACAGTAAATGAAGTGGTTGTAACCAACCAAGAAATTCATTGCATGGTACATGTAAGTCCTCATGAACCTTCTTTTATGTTATTAGCTATTTATGCCAGCCTCGTTTTAAATATTAGAAAACTTCTTTGGGAAAATCGCACGCATATAGCTAATACATACACGGGTCCCTGGATAGTGGGTGGAGACTTCAACGACATAATCTCATTAAACGAAAAGTATGGAGGAAATCCTATTAACAACAATAGGGTAGAATCCTTATTAAATTGTTTAAAATATTGTAATTTAATTGATTTGGGCGATAGAGGCAGTAAATTTACCTGGACAAACAAACGTAGGAAGGGCGGATTAATATTAGAAAGACTAGATAAAATAGTTGAAAATTATGAATGGTTATGTATATTTCCTGAGGCACAAGTAAACTACCTCCCTAGGACACATTCCGACCATTGTCCACTATTACTTTCCTTTAAAACAAGATCCTCACGCCCAACACCTCCATTCCGCCTTGAAACAATGTGGCTTACACATCAAGATTTCCCACAAATTGTTAATCAAGCATGTCTGACCACTAATAATTACTTCAAAGGATTCACTAACTTTAAAATACATGCCCGGCAATGAAATAAGGACACCTTTGGCAATATTTTTAAGCAAAAGAATATTATTAGAGCACGTTTAGTGGGTCTTCAAAGCTCAAAATATTATCCAACGAGTACTTTTTTACAAAATCTAGAACAAGACCTTATAACTCAATTTAACCATATCCTAAAACTAGAAGAGGATTTTTGGAAATTAAAATCACGTGTTAATTGGATAAACCAAGGTGACGCAAATACCAGATTTTTCCACTTAGCCACTATTAAACGTCGTAGACGTAACCGTATCACAGCTCTTAAGGATAGTAATGGCACTTGGATATATGACACTGAAATCATCCAATCTATGGTCACCAATTTTTACACAGAACTTTATCAAACGAGTAAAACCTCCTCAACCAAGGTTCATACTCCCTCCAATTTTAATACTCTTTCACAGAACTCTATAAACTCTCTTTTACTACCTATTACGGACTTGGAAATAACCCAAGCAATTTTCTCTTTCCAGGAGGAAAAGAAAAGGGGGGGCCTTAGCCCTTAGAATCACACTCACCCGGTCCAGATGGCCTCCATCCATTATTTTTCCAAAAATTCTGGCCTACCTTAAAACATACCGTTATCCCTTTATGCAAAAATATTTTCCTCACAGGAACCATGCCCCAGGCTTTGAATCAAACGTATATTTGCTTAATTCCTAAAATGCAAAGCCCTTCCACTTCCGCTCATTTTCGACCTATCAGTTTATGTAACACAATATACAAGGTCGTCACAAAATTTTTAACTAACCGCATAAAACCTTTTTTACAAGACCTAATTCACCCTTCTCAATCAGCTTTCCTCAAATCGTAGAGCTTCTGACAATGCGAGCATTGTACAAGAACTCCTACATCATTTTAGAACATCCAAATCAAAGTGCTCCTATATGCTTTTGAAAATAGATCTTGAGAAAGCTTTTGATCGCTTAGAGTGGGACTCCATCCACAGAGCTCTTATCTATTTCAAATTTCCTCAACATATCATCTCCCTAATCATGTCTTGCATAACCTCCACAACCACTTCTATTCTTTTTAACGGAACCCCCACACCTTTTTCCTACCCACTAGAGGCATCCGACAAGGGAATACACTATCACCTTACATCTTCATCCTTTGTATGGAACTATTCTCGCGCAGTATTAACATTGCGGTTGACCATAACCTATGGTCACCAATTACCATCCACAGGAAAGCTCCCCCAATTTCACACCTATTCTTCGCGGACGACTTAATATTAGCCTCCAAGATAACTACTTCTAGTTGTCACACAATTATCAACCACCTAACCTATTTCACAGAATTAACGAGCCAAAAGATCAATTTTTCCAAATCAAAATTAAGCTTTTCTAAATATACATCACAAACCGATAAATCTTTTGTATTAAACTCCTTCAACATACCAGAGGGCACCTCCTTTGGTAAGTATTTAGGATTCCCACTTTTCTCGTTTAGACCTACGAAAAGAGACTTTTAATACATCCTAGACAATTTTAAAAATAGACTAGCTGGTTGGAAAACCAACCATCTAACCATGGATGGGAGAACAACTCTCATTAAATCTACTCTAAATGCCATCCCAAACCACCTAATGCAAATCATCAAACTTCCTACTTATGTCTTAAATAAACTCGACCAATATCAAAAGAACTTCTTATGGGGTACCACGGCCCAGAAAAAACGCATGCAAATGATCAAATGGGACGTTATCACCACCCCTAAATCACAAGAAGGCCTAGGAATACAAAGATTGAAGGAAAAAAACTTCTCACTATTACCCAATACATCATGGTGGCTATTCAATAATCAAAAGGCCCAAAGGGCAGCCTTATTACTCTCCAAATATGGACAACCCACTCCAGGACATCCAACACCTCTCTATTATGGAAAAATATCCTAACGGGATGGTCGGTAAGTCAAAGAGGCCTCATATGGAAAGTAAACCAAGGGAATTGTATTAACTTTTGGGAAGATAACTGGTTAGCACCTAATGTTAATATTCGTAGTCTCATTCATGGGCCTCTAACACAACACGGACAAATCTTAACGTAGCAGAAGCACTGAAACGACTAGATAATCCTCATCCTAAGATGTCTCTTCTTCATCTTCCCTCTACACTCCAAAAGATATCTCAACACTTTATTAAACCACAATCCTTCCTCCCATACCGTATCATTTGGGGCTTTACATTAACGGGTCTCTTTACAGTCAATTCTTGTTATAAAATGCTAACAACTCCAAATACAACATACAACCACCATGGATGGATATAGAAACTGTCCATCTTACCTAAAATCAAAACGTTTTTATGGTTACTAAGCCACGATTGACTACCTACTAAACACTACCTAAATAGATTAGGTATTACTACTTCTAATATGTGCTCAACTTGCCACCAACACCCTAAAACTATTCCCCATATTTTCCTCCATTGTCCCAACGCCCAAAATTGTTGGACATATTTCAATCTTACAACCATAACACACAGAATCACTTCTACATACAATCATACTCATGTTTGGCTTCATCAACTAATTAATGGGTCCAAACATCATTGCTATAAATTCTTACCAATGCAAACGTTAATCCCTTTCATTCTATGGCACCTTTGGAAAGTTAAAAAACATGATTGTTTTGACCAAGCCAAACAAGTACCTCAACCCTTAACTATTTATAACCTAGCTGCGGAATTCTACTACCTCACTCAATCTACAAAAGCCAACTTCCCCCCACCCCCTATAACACAACATGGAATAACCCCTTCTAAATACTCATTCACACTACACACGGATGGCGCTTTGCAACAAACTTCTAATCGCGCAGGTTTTGGGGGTATTATAAGGGATGGTCAAGGGAATTGGGTAGTGGGCTACGCCGGAAACCTCGACACCATTGGTATCACGGACACATACACAGTTGCATACATTGAAACACTGGGTCTATTACTTGGTTTGCAAGTTGCTCTAGTTTATAAACTCACACTACTGATCATCCTCCTTGACACGCAGCAGATAATTAACAATCTATTATCGAAAACAAAGACATACTCACACCTACTTGATGAATGCAGGTCCATGATACGCCACTTGGGTGATCCACCCTTACTACATACTTACAGGGAGCACAACATCGTAGCGGACAAACTGGCTCATTTTGGAATAGATTTAATAGGAACAAACATCACTTTTTGGGAGCAAGCTCCACCTTTTATCATGGAACAACTGGAAGCTGACAAACTACAGACACTTACACAACAGTTTCCAGTGCCTTAGAACAACAACAATAGCGCATGCACTCTCCTCAAGCGCAACTTCTTATGAAGCATCGTCCAGTCGGACAAACTGTAATAGTTTTCCAGTAGGGATAGATTGTAGCAGGGCGGACCCACATTGTAGAAAGCGGGTTCAGTTGAACCCGCTTCGGTGAAAAAATTAATTATTTTTACCTTTGAATTTCATCAGAAAATCATGAACTTTGTATATATTGGTTAACTGAACCCACTTGACACGAACTGAAGCGGCAGAGCAGTGGCAAGCGGGTTCATTGTGAGGTTTAAGGTCGCAAGTTCGAACCTCTGCTAAAGTGGCGAACTAGCTTAGGCCCTTATATGCTAAGCATATTATTTTGCATTGTTAGGCATTGTTGTTTCCTATTTTGTCTTTATTTTCCTAGTTTTCTTTGTGATTTTTTCCCTTTATTGAAGTCCAATAAAAGCTATTCTTATTAAACTCCTCAATTTCACTTCAAAAAAAGTTAATCCTTTCAACAAAGTGAATTTTGGTTCTTTTCTTCGTAATTTTTGCTAAAAAATGAGAGTATCAAGATTACCTGTAATCTATTAATTTAATTTAGTTTAGTTTATATTGAAATTTTTAATTTGTGTTATGCTCAAAAAAATTAGTTTGGTCTATAATATCTTTTTCTTTAATAACTTTTATAAATTAGTTTAGTTTATCACACTCTTTTTCCTTGTTTTTTTGTTTGTAACAACTTTGTAATTAAATTTCTTAGAGTTATAGTACGATTTTTAAGTTGGTTAAATACTTATTTGTTAAAAAATTGTTAAATTTGCTGCAAAATATTTTTTAATTTATTAAATAATTTTTAAAAAAAATTAAAGGACAAATTTTCTTTTCTTTTTAAAAAAAATATTCGGCGCCCATCTTTCTTAAATAAATGATTTCATTTTGAAGTCATCTGATGAAAAAAAAAGAAGAACAATGAGCAATTTTTATTTACCGATCTGCTTATACAATCGACTATTCTGATCTTTGACGGAACCCGCTTGTCTGAAATCCTGAGTCCGTCACTAAATTGTAATATCGTCCTAGTCATAACCAGTAGCACTAGTATGGCTTTTTGTAACTCTTGTAACTCGGCACAGCATGTGCACCCCCCTGTAATGCTTTTTTAATTAATGCACGTAGTCTTAAAAACCAAACAAAAAAAAAACTTACATCGAAGCTGTCCACTTTTGCTAACATAAGGGATGTTTTATATTATAGTATAGATAAAGGATAAAATCAGGTACTATCTAAGTTTTTTCCTCTAAATTAGCAAAGAATCAATTGTTTTATATGAGATGCATTTAGGTACGTAGTCTTTGTTTACTGAGTTTAAATCTACCCTTCTGTAATTTCACAACCACCTTTCTGTATAAATTTTTGGTCCATTTACATATATTAGTAAGTATTTGGACGGACAGGGGAGAAAGAGAGAATCTGGAGAGAAGAGTGGAGAGAGAAGAGAAAAAAGGAAAAATGGTGTAACTAAATCTCTGATTGAACTTTGAAGGCACAAATAATGCAGTGTGAGTTTTTAAAGGTGAATTGTATATTTTATAGGGAAACTTACACAAATGTCCCAAATAAATCTCAACTTACCAACCTCTAGCCATTAGTCATAGACTTATCAAAACTAGCCAACAAAAATTGAAAACCCAAATAATAGGGTTCTTTCTCTCAAAGAATCACATGCAAAAATCACCTTCCATATTTTTAAGCGTGATTAGCAGTACTAGATACAAGACGGAAAGGAAATTTCATGGATTAGGTAGCAAATAAGGTAATGAAATACAAAAAATAATATACAACATTCCCAAAATCTAAACAACAAAGGAACATTTTCAATGGGTATAGTAGAAATTCATTGAAAATATATAGATAAGTCAATATATAAAATTTGAGGAAGATTTGAGGTGATTTGGACTGGTTTTGTATCAAAATTCGTAATTAAATCGATTCTATGACACATGTATCAAACATGTATCACACATGTATCAAACATGTATCACACATGTATCTCACACACAGGTATACATGGATATACATATGATACACAATTGATACAAATATGATACATATGTGATACACAATTGATACCCATATCATTTTTTTCATTCAGTTTTTACTTCGAATTTTCAAATCAATAATATTGGCTAATATTGGTAATATTTTATCAATTGGACAATTTTCGTAATGAGCTACTTATAAATAGACGTAACTGGTAATTTTTCTATTTTGTAAATAGAACTTGTTTATACCGGATAATTAACTAAATATGAACATTTAGGATAATAAAGTTTCCATTAGTATATAAGAATGAAAAAATCTCATTCCTAAATAGCAGACTTTTAGAGTGACTACCTGGTGTTCATTCAACCTGTCATCTGATGAAGCCCAATATACAGGAAACTTAGGTAGAAATTGCACGAGGCGCCCTATTTGGTCGCCCACATTTAACCTATACTCATATTTTTAAAATTATTTAACCTATACCCTAATTTTTAGAACTTCAGGCGGCTCCTTCTTCCTGCTATTTGTGCAAAATTTCAACTTATTTAGTGCTGAAATTCTTACAAATGAACTAAATAACTTCAGCACTTCTGTTGAAGTTTTTGAAAAAGCTTTATTGCAAAACAAAACTTCAGCTTATTTAGTGCTGAAAATTTTACAAATGAACTAAATAACTTCAGCATCTTGTGCTGATGTTTTTGAAAAAGCTTTTATGACTAAACTAATGAATCCAGGACAAAACTTCAACTTATTTAGTGCTGAAGTTTTTACAAATGAACTAAATAATGTTGAAGTTTTTGAAAAAGCTTTATGACAAAACTAATTAATCCAGGACAAAACTTTAGCTTATTTAGTGTTGAAGTTTTTACAAATGAACTAAATAATGTTGAAGTTTTTGAAAAAGCTTTATGACAAAACTAATTAATCCAGGACAAAACTTTAGCTTATTTAGTGTTGAAGTTTTTACAAATGAACTAAATAACTTCAGCATCTTCTGCTGAAGTTTTTGAAAAAGCCTAGAATGCTGAAGTTTGTGTTGTCTTTGCTACTTCAGGCCCATATGCCTGAAGTTTATGCGAAAAGTGGATACACTTGCAATATGTTTTGCAAAACGGGTATAAGTTAAAATGTGACCCAAAAAACAAGTATAGATCAAAAGCCCCTAAACTTAGGCGCAACAGAAATTCGACCTTACATTTCCAGTACTCCGACTCAAAATATGTAGAACCCATAGAAAATCTAGCCAATTTGTATTAAATCAGTTATATTATCTAGACAAAAATACCCTCTTTAATGAGAAAAAAGACAACAGTACATATTTGAGCATGCTCCCAGTATCAAATCTAATTCAAATAGTGCTACTTTTACAAAATATTTGATATCCAAATAGTGGCTAGCCCATGCAAAAACATGCTAATGTCTGCTTTTCAACGAGAGTTTATGAAGCCTCACCAATTGCACGACGACTAGCTTTTAATGAGAAAAGTCATTCAATATTCTAATATTAACACAAGTTGCACAGAGATGATGTGACTTCAAAGGGGAAATCGCATAGCATTGAGGCGACGTTCGCATCAAATGCTAATTGTTAGGTTTTAATTAGGAGACTTGATTTTGTAAATGTGTATTAGTTATATAACACTTTCCACATGAAAACTCGTCATTTTATTCAAATTGCAAGGGTCGTTTGGTACGAGGTATTGACGAGCTTGAAACACATACTAAAATATGCTCGTTAGTTGAATATACTATAATATAATATCGTATCCACATGGATTGGATTTAAATAGTATTATCGTACTATGTAGCTAGATTGCTATCCAAGATGATCAACAATTGTGGTTTATATGATTAAAACTTAGATTATGTTATGAAACAATAAAAGAAGAAGAACAATATTGCAGAAAGAGAGAGAGAGAGAGTGAATTCTTATTAAATCTTGGGATGAATTACAATGGAATAAGACCCTCTATTTATAGGGAAATAGTGACTTAGCCACCAAGTAAAATCCCTAAGATCTCTCTAAAATATAGACATTCACCTAAAATATAATTATATTATAACACTCCCCCTTGAATGTCTATTCAACAGATAATGTGCCTCGTTAAAACCTTAACTAAAATAAAACCCAATGGGAAAAAATTCTAGAAAAGGAAAAAGAGTACACATGTTTAAAAATATGCCTTTTGGTTGCCTCGTTAAAAACCTTGCAAGAAAAATCCAGTGGGACAAAACCTTGTAAGGGAAAAAGAGTACAACGCGCATTAACTCCCCTTGATGAGAGCATCAATTCACATCCTTGAGCCCTCGCATCCCAATCTTGTGCAATAGCTTCTTGAATGTTGACGTCAACAGAGATTTGATGAATAAATCATCCATATTAACTTCAATGAATATGTTGCACCTTGAAAATCCTCTCTATCACATTATCATGCTTATAGAGAATTGATAATTCATTCGACGTAACATTTTCTCAAATATTTTTTGTAACGACCCGGTCGGTCGTTTTGAGAGTTAGCGCCCCGATCCCCTGATAACTGCTTCTCCCATGTCTTATTATGTTAATGGAACTTGTCGGAGCGTTGAGTGGTGAAATTTGGAGTGATTTAGGACACATAGTCCTTTAATGCGAATTTGAGCTTTAGAAATTGAGCTGTAGCTAGAGCTGTGTGAAGACGGATCCGGAATAGAATTCCGTCGACTCCGTTAGCTCCGTTGAGTGATTTCGGGGTTAGGAGCATGTTCGGATTGGGTTTTCGAGGTTGGGTGTAGATTTAGGCTTGAATTGGCGAAAATTAGAATTTCGGCGATTTCGGCCGATAGGTGAGATTTTGATATCGGACTCGGAATGGAATTCCGAAAGCGACAGCAGGTCCGGGATGTCATTTATGATTTGTGTGCAAAATTTAAGGTCATTCGGACGAGTTTTGACGTGTGTCGGCGTCGAATGTGAATTCTTGAAAATTCCTAAGTTCTTAGGCTTTAATCTATGCATAATTGATGATTTTGATGTTATGGGATGTGTTTTTAAGGCACGACCAAGTTTGAATAAGGTATTTGGGTCAGTTGGTAAGTTTTGTTGAGGTCCCGGGGGCCCCGGGGTTGTTTCGGATGCCCAACGGGAGAGTTTGGAACTTTGATCAACTACTGAACCAGACCTGTTTCTGGTGTCTCTCACCTACGATGGTTTTTCCGCAGGTGCGGACACGCAGGTGCGGTAGGCCTGGTCGCAGGTGCGGTTGTGAGTGGGGTTGCCAGTGGTCGTAGGTGCGACCAATCGACCGCAGGTGCGAAAGCCCTGAGCAGACTTTTAAAGACCCAATTCCGAGGGTTAAGTTATTATTCACCATTTTCGAATTTTGGAGCCCGGGAAGGACGATTCTTGGAGACTTTTGCACCTGGGTACTTTGGGTAAGTGATTCCTAACATATATAGACCAATTTCCATGAATCTAATCTTAATTTCTACCTTTAATTTCGAGATTTGGAGAAGAAATTTGGGAAAAATGAAAGAAACTTCTTAGAACAAATTTTGGGCTTTTGATTGGGTATTTGACCTCCAATTTGAGAGTTCTTCGTATGGTTAGACTCGTGAGTGAACGGATGTCCGGAAAATATAACTTTTACCCGATTCCGAGACGTGGGCCCGAAGGGCATTTTGGTCAAAATTCCTAATTTCGCGTGTTAGCTTCGAATTAATTAGTTACTTTGATTTCTTGAAATGATATTTACAATATGTAATTGAATTGAATAGATTTGGGCCACCCGGAGTCGGATACTCGTGGCAAGAGCGTGATTATTGGTTGATTAGCACAGTCGAGGTAAGTGGCTTGCCTAACTCTGTGTTGGGGATTTTTCCTTAGGCATTTTAACTGATTTTCACTATAAAAACCCCGTGTACGTGAGGTGACGGGTGCGTGCATGGGTTATTTTTACTGGATTTCTTTCGTTCTTTCTATGGCATACCTCATTTTCAATTATATTATTACTGTTATTGGTTTAAACTGGGTAGCAACTTACGATTTAAACATGTCAATCGATTTTACCTGATTTTCCACTCATTATTACTATCTGAACTTTGTTGAAGTATTTTACTCTATATTTGCCTACTATTTTTCCTAAATTATTGAATTACGATGCATTCGGTATACATCTTGCATTGCATATTTAAATTGGGACTACGGATTGAGATCCGGGAGCTTTCCCCATGTACTGCATAGCATATTTAAATTGGGACTACGGACCGAGATCCGGGAGCTTTTCCCCTGTACTGCACATCATATTTAAATTGGGACTACAGACGAGATCCGGGAGATTTTCCCCTGTACTTCATTGCATATTTACGTTGGGACTACGGGCTGAGACCCGGGAGCTTTCCCCCTGTATTGCATTGCACGATTATCTATTAAGTTATATGATGTGCTGAGTTGAGGGCTACTTTACATTATTCTTTCTAGCTTTACTTTAAATTTCCGTTAATTATTTCCATTTATTTGCAACTGTTAAATAATAACTGTTTTATTTGCAAACTCAGTAGAGCCTCAACTTGACCTCGTCACTACTTGGCTGGGGTTAGGCTTGACACTTACTGAGTACCGAATGTGGAGTACTCACGCCCTTCTGCGCATGTTTTCCCCATGTGCAGATCCAGGTATCAGTACGCAGTACCGAGGTTAGGAGCAACAACAGCTTTTGGAGACCGTGAGGTATTTCTACCGCGTCCGCAGAACCTTCCGAGTCCCCTTCCTTATTCTAGTATAGTCATAGTACTTAGACATAAATACTTTCCAGTTTCGTTGTATAGAGCTATAGTGTACAGCTTGTGATGTTGTTGATATTCCGGGTTTTGGGCAGAGTAAAGCTGTAAATGCCGAGCGGCACAGTTTAATAGTATTGCTTTTGCTTCATCCTCTAATATTGTGTTGTTTTTACATTTTGATTTCCGCACATCTTTAGGATTACCTAGTCGTATAGACTAGGTGTCGTCACGAAATCATGCAGAGGAAAATTTGGGTCGTGACAAGTTGGTATCAGAGCGTCTAGGTTCATAGGAGTCACAACACCACAAGCCGGTTTATTAGAGTCTCGCGGATCGGTGCGGAGACGTCCGTATCTATCTTCGGGAGGCTATGTAACTGTTAAGAAAAATCATACTTCTTGGAACCCCTTATCGTGCTAGTTACTGCCATCAAAACTCTTTAAGTCTATTATATTCTTGCTTACAGATGGTTCGTACTCGTACCTGACGTATTGATGACCAGGTACCCGAGTCCCCAGCCAAAGCCACCAGAGGCAGGGGCCGGGGCAGAGGACGAGCACGTGGTGCAGCCCGAGCACCGGCTAGAGCGGAGGCAAAGGATCCCCCAGCAACCACAGTTGGAGGGGCGCCGGAGGTTCCTACTATTACTCCAGCCCTCCAGGAGACTTTGGTCCAGTTCATGAGTGCTTTCAGTACTCTGTCTCAGGTGGGACTACTTCCGATAGCCCCAGCTACATCCCAGGCCGGGGGAGGGACACAGACTCCCGCAGCCCGTACTCCTGAGCAGAGGGTTCACATGGGGCAGGTTCCAGAGTATATCCCTATGCCTCAAGCACTCCAATTCAGCATGAGGCCAGGGCAGCTGCATCGGAGTCCGAGCAACGCCGTCTTGAGAGGTACAAGAAGTACCACCCACCTGAGTTCCACGGATTAGCTTCAGATGGCGCTCTGGATTTTCTTGAGGAGTGTCATCGCATTCTCCGCACTATGGGTATCGTGGAGACGAGTGGGGTCTCATTCACTGCTTTCCAGCTGAGGGGAGCAGCTTATCATTGCTAAAATATTTGGCATAATCACAATAGGTACGTGACCAATGACCATTCATGCCATAATAATGAAATTATTTTCTTATTTCATCTCAAACCTCCTCTTAGAGGTGAGTGTGATATATTCACTACCACTAGCACATTCATATTCTTCCAATAATGAATATGTATTCATAAATCAAATGTTGTCTCATTCATATCATGAATGGACCATAATCATCTATATGCGTTTTACAAAATCTAATGTCAAATCGATGGCAAATACTACTTTCACAAAGTGAAAGATTATTTTGAGAATTCTTGTTATTCTCATTATCACAATGATGATGACAATTATAATTTCGTCTATTGTCACGTACATATCCATTGATACCTACAGGGTAATAATTTTATCTTCTTTCAGACCTATCACATATTGCTATCAAATTCTCTTAAGGGGAACGGGAATGAAGCAAATTCAATGGGATGTGTTTTCACTTCTTGTGCTCATAATAATACATGAATTTGATTATGGCAAGACATAATAATTTTACCACTTCAGGTGGTTATAATTTCTTGCAAACTCTATTAGAGTTATAATCAAAGTTTATTGTCTTTGCTTGTATTTAAAATCAAATTATAGAATTTCAAGAATTTAGAAAAGAAAAATAAAGTAAAATACTTACCTTAAATCCAGAATTTAATCATGAAAAAAGTTTATGGAACAATTGACAATCATTATGCTCAATCCCAAAGTTTCTACTCAATTAGTTCGAGTCTCGTGCTTATCAAAATATGTTAGGCCCGAATCTGACGGCCCCTCGTGCGGCTCTGCGTGCGCCAGAACTCACTGAAATAGGAACTCCATCATACATTGTTTAGAGTCAAACTTTTTACTTTTTAATTAAACATTATTGTAATATACTCCCTTTGTCCAAATAGATTTTACAGAGACAACAAATTATAACAACAAAAATATTTCAAAGACACGTAAGAAAATTGCACATAAATTAAGACAGGGAATAATTATTGTAGAAAAGGTTGCTTATTCCCGAGAAAGCTAATATGTTATGGCTTTGTTACTCTTTGTGCTGATAACGTGTTATAAAATAATAAAAGAAGAATAATATTGCAAAGAAAGAGAGAGAGGAATTACAATAGAATAAGACCCTCTATTTATAGGAAAATAGTGACTTACCCATCAAATAAAATCTCAAAAATTTCTTTAAAATATAGACATTCACTTAAAATAAAATTATATTTATAACAAATCAACAATAATTCTAAACTATTGACTAGTGACAAACAACGTAAATAGTAAGCAAAGGGAGATATCAATGTGGAGAAGATAGAGTTGATATGATAGGTGCAAGATGCATGTTTGAGATTTAACTCTAGATAATTCACTTCTATGTGAGTCTCTCGAATTCACTCTGTTATTAGTTCAATTGATAAGTAGAAACTCCTCTCTCGATTAAATCTCAACCTCACAAGATGAACCAATTCTAAGTACGTGAAGATACACAAGAATTCGTAGTGGATTGATCTTTAGGAGAGTCTCTTTTGATTATCCTCCTAACATAGTTTAGTCAACAATTCAACTAGCCTCTTTCGATTACTAAGAAGAATTAATGACTTTAACCAACAAAATATAAAGCAACAATATCACAACGTATGCCTCTCTCGATTACATTAACAAGTCAATAAAGATGCAACAGTTAAAAAATCCAGAACGATTCAATACACAAAACTCGAGTTAATTATGCACAAACAAATATCAATACACCAAATCCATCAAACCCTAAAAAGAACTACTCCATAGACATGGAGTAATTCATCACAATTAAGGGTGTGTTTAGTATAAAGGAAAATGTTTTCCATGAAAAATGTTCTCCAAGAAAATATTTTTCAAGAAAATGTTTTCTTGGAAAACAAGTAGTAATCTTATTCATTTTCTGGTGTTTGGTATGCAAATCAAGGAAAATATTTTCTCAAGAGTATTCGTAAATAATTTTGATACAATAAACATGAGGCCATAAACTTTCGAAACAACAACCTTCCGAGCCCACAAATTTCATAAACTTCTGAACCGTAAAACTTTTGAAACCGCAAAATTACAAACCCGTAAACTTCGAAATACATAAACCTTTGAACTCATATCTTTAGAACTTATAAAATTTTGAATATGTAAACTGAAAGATAAAAAAAGTAAAACTGAAAATATATATATAAAAACAAAAATCTCGGGGTGGGGGTGCAGGAAAAAAATAGAAAATTACAAAAAAAATAAAATAAAATAAAATTGTCCGGAGTGGGGGTAGGGGTGGGGTGCGGGGCGGGGGGGGGGGGGGGGGGGA
>ML298628.1:11998-65486 GCA_005239495.1 Nicotiana undulata | reverse complement strand
TTTTTTTTTTTTTTGAGAGAGGGCATGAGGTGGAGTTAGGTGGATGGGTGTGGGGGGGGGGGTGAGGGTAAGGAATAAGGGGAAGGTTGAGAAGGAGTTTTGGAAAATATATGCAAAACATTTAAGCCAACCAAACATTAGAAAATTGAAAAACATTTTCCGAAAAACATTTTCCTTCATACCAAACACATCATAAGTGTAAAGTAAAGAAAAACATAACACAATCCAAATCCTTGTCTTGAGTTGGGATTGAATGATGGATTCCTTGTGCTCTTGCTTTTCCAACTTCTCCTTAGTCTCCTTAGGTCTTAGATGTGTCAAAAGTCCTCAAAATACTATTTTTCATATATATATATACCAAGTAGGGCCGGGCCCAAATAATTACACCTTCTCCTACACGAAATAAGATACTTTTTCCTGGACAAGACGCGCGTGGCCGCGCACTTGGACGCACACTTTTCACACTTTCTGCCCCACATGCGCGGTCCGTGCGTGGATACGCATTTGCCGCACACTTTTCACCCTATTCTGTTGGGAATTTGAAAAAAACGTAAAACACATGAAAGTTGTAGCCCTTTGAATTAGCTTTCCAACTATATATTGTGTAGCCTAAATGGAGTTTTGAGCGAAAAGATATGTGTATTTTACTAGACAGTGTGCAATATGCCTGCTCGATTCTTCATTTCATTGCACTATCATCCGTTGATCTCCGAACACGATCCCAANCTCACTGAAATAGGAACTCCATCATACATTGTTTAGAGTCAAACTTTTTACTTTTTAATTAAACATTATTGTAATATACTCCCTTTGTCCAAATAGATTTTACAGAGACAACAAATTATAACAACAAAAATATTTCAAAGACACGTAAGAAAATTGCACATAAATTAAGACAGGGAATAATTATTGTAGAAAAGGTTGCTTATTCCCGAGAAAGCTAATATGTTATGGCTTTGTTACTCTTTGTGCTGATAACGTGTTATAAAATAATAAAAGAAGAATAATATTGCAAAGAAAGAGAGAGAGGAATTACAATAGAATAAGACCCTCTATTTATAGGAAAATAGTGACTTACCCATCAAATAAAATCTCAAAAATTTCTTTAAAATATAGACATTCACTTAAAATAAAATTATATTTATAACAAATCAACAATAATTCTAAACTATTGACTAGTGACAAACAACGTAAATAGTAAGCAAAGGGAGATATCAATGTGGAGAAGATAGAGTTGATATGATAGGTGCAAGATGCATGTTTGAGATTTAACTCTAGATAATTCACTTCTATGTGAGTCTCTCGAATTCACTCTGTTATTAGTTCAATTGATAAGTAGAAACTCCTCTCTCGATTAAATCTCAACCTCACAAGATGAACCAATTCTAAGTACGTGAAGATACACAAGAATTCGTAGTGGATTGATCTTTAGGAGAGTCTCTTTTGATTATCCTCCTAACATAGTTTAGTCAACAATTCAACTAGCCTCTTTCGATTACTAAGAAGAATTAATGACTTTAACCAACAAAATATAAAGCAACAATATCACAACGTATGCCTCTCTCGATTACATTAACAAGTCAATAAAGATGCAACAGTTAAAAAATCCAGAACGATTCAATACACAAAACTCGAGTTAATTATGCACAAACAAATATCAATACACCAAATCCATCAAACCCTAAAAAGAACTACTCCATAGACATGGAGTAATTCATCACAATTAAGGGTGTGTTTAGTATAAAGGAAAATGTTTTCCATGAAAAATGTTCTCCAAGAAAATATTTTTCAAGAAAATGTTTTCTTGGAAAACAAGTAGTAATCTTATTCATTTTCTGGTGTTTGGTATGCAAATCAAGGAAAATATTTTCTCAAGAGTATTCGTAAATAATTTTGATACAATAAACATGAGGCCATAAACTTTCGAAACAACAACCTTCCGAGCCCACAAATTTCATAAACTTCTGAACCGTAAAACTTTTGAAACCGCAAAATTACAAACCCGTAAACTTCGAAATACATAAACCTTTGAACTCATATCTTTAGAACTTATAAAATTTTGAATATGTAAACTGAAAGATAAAAAAAGTAAAACTGAAAATATATATATAAAAACAAAAATCTCGGGGTGGGGGTGCAGGAAAAAAATAGAAANTTGGGATTGAATGATGGATTCCTTGTGCTCTTGCTTTTCCAACTTCTCCTTAGTCTCCTTAGGTCTTAGATGTGTCAAAAGTCCTCAAAATACTATTTTTCATATATATATATACCAAGTAGGGCCGGGCCCAAATAATTACACCTTCTCCTACACGAAATAAGATACTTTTTCCTGGACAAGACGCGCGTGGCCGCGCACTTGGACGCACACTTTTCACACTTTCTGCCCCACATGCGCGGTCCGTGCGTGGATACGCATTTGCCGCACACTTTTCACCCTATTCTGTTGGGAATTTGAAAAAAACGTAAAACACATGAAAGTTGTAGCCCTTTGAATTAGCTTTCCAACTATATATTGTGTAGCCTAAATGGAGTTTTGAGCGAAAAGATATGTGTATTTTACTAGACAGTGTGCAATATGCCTGCTCGATTCTTCATTTCATTGCACTATCATCCGTTGATCTCCGAACACGATCCCAACTTAATTCCTTGGGCTTTTACTCAGACTTCAAAACTCCAAATCACTTGAATTCATTCCATAACATCTACATAGCTTGGAATCACTCCTACAAGGCATAAAACACACCAGTAATGCAAACCACTAGCGATTAAAATTCAAACTCAACTAAAGCGCAGTAAATTGAAATGTAATAATCGACTAAAACATGAGTTTATAGCCTACCATCAGGTATAAGAAAGAATAGTGTTGATATAAAATTTAATACAACATTAATACTTTGTTTGGTTAGCAAACCTGATATAAGTTATCCCAAGATTAAAATTAATACCGAGATAACTTATACCTTGTAGAGGGTAGGGTAATTAGTGCCGGGATAACTTATACATTCTTCTTAAAAATTATGCAATTGTCATTTTTAATGCAACATACCAAACAATAGATAAAAAACAATATTAGGATAACTAATCCCATCATAACTTATTTGGATATAAGCCCGTATTCAAACCAAACTATCCCTAAGTGAATATAGAATATCATTCCTTATTTTTTTTAAACATGAAGTGTATTAAAATGACCAGCGCGAGTGAAGGTGCAGTAGGCGGTATAACCTAAAAACTATGGGCTATCACACAGTTTAAATTGAAGTAACAGAAACCTATTTATAGTCATAAATTATAGATGTCAGTTTGTGTTCGACACCATTTCCAGAGGTTAGGGATTGTTGCTTTAGATATTTAAGTCCTCTCATCACATGCTGTACTGTTAGGAAAGTTTTCGTTGTACGAATAGCATTAGAATTGATGCAAACAATGGTGCAATAACTTCATAGGACTTAGCCACTCAGGGGGAGCCGTTTAATAGGCTTTCGGACAATATTGGGTTTGAAGTTGGAAAAAAAAAAAAAAATTATATTCCTATACCATATAGAAAACCTTATTACCCTCAAAGTTTAAGGTTTGATTTAATTACATTTAGTATACCTAATTATCAATTCTATACCATAATGTGTTTTAACGTTATAATTAATGCAGCGTATTTACCTTCTTAATTAAAGGTACTGTATATCCCACTCCTCCCACGTTTTTCTCTCCTAAACTCTCACCCTCACCCACGTTTTACTCAAACACACGCTCCTTTTACCCCTTTTCCCTCTTCTAAAACCACAGAAACATCAGTTACCCACCATTAAACACCAATTCAAAAGTTTTTCGTCTACATTAAGTGAAAATTGAAGACATTTCTTCAACAAAGTTGATACACCCATTTTACTTCAGCTAAAATTTCCTCAATGAAGAAGAACAAACCTTCTAAACATAGTCCTAAAAAAGCTATTTTAGCTGATATACCCTCTTTTGATTTGGGTGTTTTATCACCAAAATCACCGAAAAAGCAGGAAAAATCTGCCCATGCAATTGTAGATACGACGCATAGTCTTTCTCCGTGACAAATCAGGGCTGAAACTAGAACCAAACAAAAATACGATGTCGATGCTGGAGAATCTTCTACGCCAGTCAAACAAGTGAAAAGAAAAGGAAAAGAGATATTGTTAGATGACGATTTTGTAGAAGAGGTGCCAATTCTTAAACCATGAAAGAAAGCTAAGGTGTCTCCCAGTTTAAAAACTCCCAAAAAGAAGAAAAATTTAAAAAAAAAACTAAAAATGTTCGGAAACATTCATTGGTGAAGGTAAGAATTTAGTAATTTCGTCTCTAGATATTTAATTTGTTTTAGGTTTTTAAAATCTGCGTAATATGTGTTTTAGACAATTGTAGATTAATTATCTTCATTTTGAAGATTAATTGTAGTTTTACTGATCTGTTTTTACATTTGTAGATATTTTGTAGTTTCTTTGTAGTTATTTTGTAGATTACTTGTAGTCTTAAAGATACAAATAACTATTCCGGCAGAATTGTAGATATTTGTTGCTGCCTTTTGTATAGTATGTGTAAAATTGTAGATATTTATGTAGTTTCTTTGTAGTTATTTTGTAGATAAATTATAGATGAATCTATGTTTTTTAGGCACTTTATTAATGTGAGATTATTTATTATTTGTGCATAATGGACATTATTTTGCACCCCATAATGTTGATTATGGGGTGCTTAGATTTCACACATTATGTGACCCTAGCATTCCTAGCCAGATTAAAGAGTTTCTGTCTCCAAATGGTTTGAAGCTTTTCAAAAAGACTTGTTTTGGCTACTTACTGTCCTTTCCCAGTCTATGCATGCAAAATCAGGCCATTCATCTTCTTATGAAGTATGAATTGAGTTCATCCAATGCTTCATATTTTTCTGCCGAGTTAAAGGGTGAGAGACTAAATTTTGGATTGAGGGAGTTTGCCCTAATAACTGGTCTTAGATGTCATACCCAGGTTACAGACTTTGGTTACACTGCGAATTATGTCAGTAAGATAATGAACAGTTATTTTCCAAACAAGTTAAGAGCGGAGAAGACAAATCTGAAACAGATAGTAACCAACAGAACCTGTGTAAATGATGAGGACGCAGTGAAGTTGTGTATTCATTATCTCTTAGGATTTTTCATTTGTCCTTCAGAGAAAGACCATGTTGGGTTTGTAGATCACTTTAGGTTTTATTTGGTTGAATATGGTCAGTACGAGACATACCCATAGGGTATTAAGTCTTACAGACAGTTGATGAAATCTGTTAGGCATAGGCTAAATCTGTTCGTACATTCTTATCTCATACGAGGATTCCCACTAGCCATGCAAGTATGGCTGTATGAGTGTTGCTCTACCGTCAACACTGATATAGCTACAAGGAGTGATAATTCAATACCTCGCATACTTAGCTGGTCAGCTAGTAAGAGTCAGATTTGGTTAGCTGCCTTTGAAGAAAAAATGATCAAGCCTGAATGGATAAAGGTAAAATGGGTTTATTTATGATTATACAGTTTACCTGCATAATATCTACAATTATTCTACATGTTCTGCCTTAATCAAACTAATTGGTTTTTTCCTCATTCAGTTCACCAACATAAGTGAATCTTCTGAAGAGATTGCAGTGATGTCTTTGCCTGACAAAGTTGAGTACACAGTTCAAGAGGTTGAACATAATCACGAGGTTCCCAATGTTGATGCTCCTCCGTTGGAACCCAAAAAAGCAATTGGAGAAGAGGACAATGAGTCTATTCTTAAAAAGATGAGAAAATTAGAAAGAGGCATTGAGAAGGTAATATGTATACAACATTCTGATCTATATATAATACTGCTTCTGCTTTTGAATGTATTTTAAGAGATATCTTGAAGTTAAAAATGTATTTTTTTGTAACATGTAGGTCGATGAAAATCTTGAAGATTTTAAGAAATATGTCTTTGAAGAGCTCGGTAGCCTTCGTGTGCTAATAAACGACTCTGTCAAGACTGTTTTGCAGTTGATAAGCAGTCAAAATGACCAAGCTGATGCAAATGTAAGATTTGAATTTTATTTATATAACAAAATAATTTATGGCACCTCTAAAATATAGATACAAACTAATATAAAACTTACATTTTGGTGGTAGTTCAACAAAAAATAATGACCAACAAAAAGACATGAACAATCAGCAATTTCAGTTCAATAGTGGGGAACAAGTGCAGGCCAGCACCAGCAAAACATGTATCTATAAAATATCTACACTTTATCTACAATTAGCTACAGATTATCTACAACATATCTACAATATGTCTACAAAATATCTACAATATGTCTACATTATATATATATATATATATATATATATATAGAATATATACAATTCAATACAACATATTGTAGTTTGTTAACAGATAAATATAGATCTTATAACACACCTACATATCTTACTTACTATGTCAAGCCATTATTATACAGTACGATTTAACATTTTCAATGAAAAAAATAGAACATGTTGAAGGTGCAATTGGTCGAAAATCTTCCAGCACGTGTTGATTTATATACACATTTTGAAGGTGCAGCTGATGAAGAGAATGCAGGCATGAATTGGTAATCAGAGATATTTTCTTTATGTTTGAATATTTTAACCTTTCTATTTAGTAAGATATACATGGTGTTACAGAGAGGAAAGATATGAATGCACTGTCTCCAATTCACGGAGTGATTGTAGTAGCTCAAACAGAACAGGTCAATGAGGAAGATGAAAATGCAGGTGCAGAGGCACAATATGTGTATCTAGGTGATTTAGAAGAATTCAGAGGTGAGAAGAAGGAGGTTACACTCGATGATTTCGAGCTTCCTGATAACTTATCCCAGTTGGTTAAGTTTGGTGAGCCCATACAAGATGATGCAACACCTATGCATCCGGGTAGAACAAGGCAGCCGAGAAAGCATGCCCGATCACCATTTCTCCCTCTATACAGTTCTGGTGGAGCACCTCGGTTGGACCTCAAATTTTCCACCTCAAGAACCCGTTTACTATTGTTATTGGTGAAGATGTAGATCCTGAGGTGTTGGATCAATTCAACAAGTGGTTATACCACAGTACCGAAAAAGGTTCAAAGAGGTTAGAATGCACAATTTGACATTTTGATTCCAGCATTCATCTTTTACATATCCACTCCATTCTACAATTTATTTTTATATCTATTTGTTTTTATAGGAGGAAGGCTCCGTATTTCATAAAGGACAACCAAATTAAGCCATAGTTAGACCTTGGAGTGGAAAAGGTTGACAAGAAGGAGGGGTTCTTTTCCCTGGCACACCCCGGACAAGTCCTCAATGACTCGGTAAGAATCAATGTACCCAATTTGTAGATATATTGTAGATAACTTGTAGATATATCGTAGATATGATTGTAGATGCTTTATTTTCTGCTTGTAGTGTAATTGTAGTTATGTTGTAGATTATGTAGAATATTTGAAGATGACTTGTAGTATAAATTATAGATATGTTGTAGACATGATTGTAGATGTTGTGTTTTCTGTTTGTAGTGTAATTCTAGGTATATTGTAGTTTTGTGTAGATTATTTAAAGATGACTTGTAGTATAAATTCACTGTAAAAAAAATATTCTTTTTTTCTATACATTTAATTCTTTTTTGTTTCTAATCATTTGGTAAATATTGACATTTTTTTATTTTTGCAGTGACTGTGGTGTATTTGTTGCTGCCTTTGCGGAGTATGTTAGTCTTGGAGACTTGTCAATCCCCGCCGAAGACGACACTATGGAGCGCTACTGTGGGACTATGCTAGAAAGAAGCAGAAAAATGGGGCAATTAGTGAAAGTGAGGTGGCAGATTGACAAGGAGAAAGGGTGCACCAGCTTTGAATGAGATAACAAGAGTTCAGAGGAAGAAAAAGTAGTTGTCATGTCTTTGTATGAAACATGTAGTACAATTATTCGTTGATGCTAATTTAGAAGAAAGATAGTACACAAGTTTTTGAACAATATTTTTGTGTTGTAATTGTAGCAGACTTGCACTACATTTACAGTAGACTTTGTTTTGTTTTTTTCTATCCAGTTTAGTAGTTCAATGAAAACAGCCTGTTGGTTTTATCTTCAGTTGTTGAATGTTTAGAGTACTTGTTCTTCATTATTTTATCATATAAATCCTTTCCAACTGATTTTTTATATTGTTATTCTGTCAACTAAAAAATATGTAGTTATTTTGTTGTTAGAATACAAATTATCTACAAATAAACTACAAAATATCTACAATCTGGGAACACCGAATGTTAAAATTGCAGAAAATATTGTATATAATTTTGTAGTTGAATCTGTATATAATTTGTAGAAAATATTTAACAATGTGTTTATTCTGACAATTCCAGTTGATTAAATATCTTGTTGTATTTAATTTGTATATATAACTCCTTTCCTACTGATTTAAAATATAGTTATTCTGTCAATTCAAGTTAATTCTGACAATCTTTTTGTAGTTGTACTGCAGATAAATTGTAGATAAATATTAACTACTATGTAAAGGATGCTTGAGATAGTAAAAAACAAATCACTCTATGAAAGTATTATGTCAATACAGAAAAAAATGTTAACAAAAAAAGAAAAAAAATTGAAACTAACTACATTATGATCTTAAAAAACTTCAACAGTTACACATAAAATTCTGTAATCTTGAACACACTAACAATTCTTTTGAAATACTCTGTTAACTACATGAAATTTATTTATTTTTGGGCGCATTCTTGCAAGATCTTTTGTTATGCCCTTTACCTCCACAGTTGCCACATGACACCTTGTACTTCTTTGAATTTATTTCATCATATGTTTTGTATCTTTCTTTTTGAGGTCTTCCTGGCTGTTTTTCCCTCCTGTAGGTGGATTTACTACTTCATCATATATATGTTGTGGCACATTCCATTTTCTTTCATCAGACAGAGGATTTACTGGTATTTCATACGTACGCAATAGGCTCTCCCTCGTGTAAAATGACGAGCAATAGTTTTCATAAGATTCATTCATGTGCCTTAAAGCAGCCAAAGCATGCGCACAAGGAAGTTCATCAAGTTGGAACTGGCCACAACTACATTTTGTTTTTTTCAAGACACACAATGTACCACTTCACACCATATATCACAGTATGAATATGATCTGTTGAAGTCCTCACCTCACCTACAATTACATTACAAACAGAAAACAAAATATTTACAATCAGAATGCAAATTATCTACAAATCTACAAATTATCTACAATCTGGGAACACTGAATGTTAATATATTATTTTTATGCACCAAATAAACAGATCTTACCCTAAGTTTCTGCGATAATGTTATGTTGTTCTCCAATTCTTTGTTGAATTTTGACCCAAGGTATGTGAAAGTACCCTTTGCTCAATTCTTTGTTCAATAACTTCTCGTTGCTCCAACGTTTAAGAAGAGTCCTCATATACTCTAATAGTTCTGCTTTCGGCAGCTCTCTTGCATCTTTTGTTACAACATTCAACGACTTTGCAATGTTTGATGTCATAGTCCAAGTTCTGTTCACCGTTGCATGTACTCTTGACCATCTATGATAGCCAATATCATATAGGTATGCTTTAACACGCGGGTCTATCTCTTCAATCTTCAACATCCTTTTATTAAATTCATCCTGAGTGTATGATCGTGCTGTGGCAAAGTACAATTTGCTTAACTTTAGATGACCCTTCTCGAACTTTGCCCTTATATTTGTCCAAATATGCCACATGTAAGAGTAATGTGGCACGCCGGGATATACAATGGATGTTGCCTTCATGATACTCTCATTCCGATTTGAAACAACACACATTGAAGGTCTTTCAACATATGCATGCTTGAATTTCTCAAAAAATCACTTCCACGATGCGTCGTTTTCCGAATCAACAACAACATATGCCAATGGCAATATTGTACCTACATTGTGAGTCAAAAAATAATAACTAGCAGCTTTGAAAATACACATAAAAGGAAAATACATACAAACTACAATATATCTACAAAATATCTATAAATTATCTACATATTATTAACAGTCTACAAAATATCTACAATTTTACCTGTTGCATCCATTGTACTAACTGTCAACATTATTTCCCTGTATGCTGGCTTTAAGAAAGTCCCATCAACTACTACTACTGACCTACAATGTTCCCAACCACTGATTGACGTACAAATAGCAACGAATGCATATAAGAAGTATTCATCTGTTGTCTTCTTTAATTTAACTACAGATCCCGGATACGTCTTCTCAATAATATAAAAATAACTTGGTAATTTGCTGTAGGAGTCAGCAGAATGACCTCTCAAAAACTGGAGAGCCTTTTCCTTTGCTCTCCATGCTTGCATGTAGCTTAGGTTCACGCCGTGTTCAGACAACATGTCAATTTGTATGTCCTTTGGTGTGTAAACTGTCTTGGAATCAGAATACTTTGGAACAACCATGCTACCAACTACCAATGCAGTAGGTTTGCGTTGTATGAATGTATTGTCCATTAAAGAGAATGTGTGTTGGCATTGAAACTTCTGACCTTGAACATTGCAGAATCATTAATGCTAGTTGCCTTGAAGTGCCATGTACAGTTTTCACCAACACATATAAGCTAGTAGCTACAAAATAAATACAATTTGAATACTGGTTATCAATGTAGCTGTAAAAAAAAAGACTGTTTTAACAGAAAGCAACACAGTATACAATATAACTACAATTCATCTACAATATTGAGAAACACATATCACAAAAAAAAACTAAAGAAGTAAAAAATTACAAATAAACTAAAAAAATGAAAATATACTGATCTTTCGACCATTCTTATGTTCATACCTTCTGTGACTAGATCTTTTAACCCTGAATTGGAACTTGTGCATGACCGAATAGTGCTTCATTGCAGTTGCAATTGTTTGTTTGTCTTGGTACACGTCCTTCTTCAATAACACTTGGTGTACTTTATGTTATTATTATACTTTCATATTCCTCTATAACGGGAGATGCTGGCATATCAAGTAACTTTAGTGTTCCAGACGAACCTGCATGAAAATAAAGATAAATACTGTCATTACCATTTTGTAGAATCTTTGTAGATAAATTGTAGATGAATTGAAATTATGTATTCCACATTTTTTTCAAATAGTATGTAGTTGAATTGTAGAATAAATGTAGCAATTTTGTAGATATTTTGTAGATATTAATATAAAATCAGAATTTGATAGAATTTGTAACAGAACAAACCTGCAATTGTGTTCTCATTGGTGATACTCAATTCCATATTGAAAGCGCGAACAGTTATACATAGTGGATATGATCCTAAGTTTTTATTTTTCTTTTTTGTCTCCATATATACTCGAATACCCATATCGTTCCTAATTTCCATTAGAGGACAATGCTCGTTCACAATGTATTTTATTTCTATAATTTTTTCGGAAGTATCAATCATTAGTTGCTCCGCAATTGTAGAAATCAAAATAATGTAACTCGCATCCTCATCGACTACAATGCCATCGACCTGAAAATCTCTAAATCTCCCATTGCTATCCCAATTCCCATTCAATTGTAGCATAATTGGGATTTTGTACATGAATGCGTTTTGTTGCAGAAGAATTATTGAAGATTTAGTCGTTTTTTGATTTGTGGATTAAGAAAAAATATCGAAACACAGAGTTTCGCCAGAAGAGAGTCGCTAAAATTTGATTTGAAACTGATGATAATGTTTAATGCGTGATTTCCGTTTCAAAATATCAATTAGAATATTTACTTCCATAATTTTAGCGCGCCTAAATAGGAAGAATACCGTTACTATTATTCGGTATTTAATGAATTGTATTTTTTTTGTAAACAAACTATTAACAGGGCGGGTAATTTTCAAACCATGAACATTTTTGGTAATAAGGTTTCCTATATGGTACATGAACGAAAACTTTCCTTGAAAAAAAGAGTGTTAGTGTAAGTTGGGCGCGCAAACAAAGTCTCTCATCTATATATGAGGTCTTTTGAGAGAAAATTGGGTGGGCTTGGTCCAGAAAGGATAAGGGATCTTTACACAAATAGTCAATCATATTTACTATTTACCTTTTTTTCCCGAATAGATTATACATAATTATACACATATAATACATAAGTTATGCGTATATTATACATTTACCGGCTATTTTTAATTTAAGTGGCTTGGTGGTTGGTTATTTGGATTAATTCTTCAAAGGATAACATCACACTATGTTAAAATAATACTGTGGGTCATTTTAGCCCAACAACTAATATCAAAGTCAAAATTAGGGGACGAGTGTAGTGATAACAGTGGGACGATTTAGGGGAGAAATTAAAAAATAGTCAGATACACAAGTGGTCATTCAAAAATAGCTATAGTTTCAAAAGTAATCAAAATTTATCCACTTTTCATTTAAAGATACATCTGAACGAAAACACTGTTCAAAATCCGGAAAATACTCCAGCATAATATATTGAAATTCCAACATAATATACTGGAACTCCATTATATTATACTGTAGTTCCAGCATAAGTATACTAGAACTCCAGTATATTATGTTGGAAGTTCATACACAGGTGCTCCAATCTCCAGTATGTTATGCTGGAACATTCCGCGTATTGGAGTTCCAGCATAATATGCTCGAAGTTCATACACAGGTGCATCGATTATGTTGGATTTTGTGTTGCAACAAAATAGTGGCTATTTTTCAATGACTTTACAAATGCTGGCTATTTTTGAAAGACCAATCCGAAAACTGGCTAGCCCGTGCTATTTTTAGACGATTTAGTCCAATAACTTGTACTATTATTATAACCCAGGTTTGGAGGGATGAATATAGTGATGGCATGATGATGGTGCGGGGCTTGGTTTCCATACCCTTACAAGCTTGGATCAAACAATATCACACCATATTAAAAGTAACTTTTGCTTGATTGAGCCTAATAATTAAAAATTAAAGTAAGAGAAAATAAATCTAGAAGTTGACATGAAGATGTGTTTGAACATAGATTTTAATTGAAAAAAAAGAAGAAAGTAAAGCTTTGTGAATCAACGCCCGTTATTTCACTCGAAATACCCTTTAAACAATCTGTTCAATATTTCACAAAATATTTCAAAATACTGAAGTCCAGTAACTTCAGTATTATCGCCACTTCATGCTGATGCATGCACATGGAATTAAGGATAGTGCATTTTATAATTGAGCTATATGACCAAAGCCATGTGAGATAGCTCAGAAAATATGACCCATTGCCCATAACACCAGCTGACATAGGGTGGCAATACATATGCAAACAACTACTATATAAATATAATCTTTTCATTTCAAATAAAAAACCAGTCTTTATCAGTTTAAATACATCAAACACTACTACTTTACATATCAAGAGAAGTCATGGGATTTCGTTTGTTACCAATGATTTCCAGTGTCAAGCAAATACACAAACTGCAATCTGTTCTAACAAGGAATCATTCAGATGTTCCTAAAGGACATTTTGCAGTTTACGTCGGAGAGATAGAGAAGAAACGATACGTCGTGCCAATAACATACCTGAATCATCCTTCTTTCCAGAACTTATTAAGGCAAGCTGAAGAAGAATTTGGCTTTCATAATTCAATGGTCGGTTTGACAATACCGTGTAATGTTAAAGCCTTTGTTGATGTAACTTCTCAATTGAATAGTTTATGATATCAAGAAGCTAAGCACCATCTTAACGAAGGGGAGCCTTAGCGTAATTAGTAAAGTTGCTGCCATGTGACCAGGAGGTCAGGGGTTCGAGCCATGGAAACAGACTCTTGCAGAAATGCAGGGTAAGATTGCGTACGATAGACCCTTGTGGTCCGGCCGCGAGTTTAGTACACCGAGCTACCCTTTTAAGCAGCATCCTAACTTTCAGATTAGAACTAGCTTAGAATTTTTGTTTTTTCCTCTTGTTAGGCAAGAGTTGTAAACTACTTATGTACAAAGCCTTCAACCAAAGCACAAAAGTGCAAACTTTACCATTTTTTGTTGTCCTTGAAAATGCATGTATAGCCAATTTCTTTAACTATGGCCTGATCATATATATATATATATATATTCTTCTCGGACTTTTAAGGAAAACCAAAGTTTTTATTTAAAAAAGCATAAAAAGATACTCGCTCTGTCCCAATCTATATGACACTCTTTCCTTTTTAACCTGTTCCGAAAAATAACAATTTTACTTTAGAATTTTCCTTTTACCCTTAATTATAACCACACAAATATTTAAGGCTTCAAAAGTCTTTCTTTCTTTTTTAAACGCCGTGTTTAGTCAAATAATATCACATAAACTGGAACTTAGAGAGTAGAAGTTAATAGAACCACCGGTCCAAGCACTAATAGCTTGAACTTGTAAAAAAAGAAATTAGAAGGTTCTACATTCAAGAATATATAATCAGTGTCAGCATCGAAGATATGTCTAGATCTAAAATCTAATCATGATTTTGTACTCAAATACATATAGCCCATTCCTTTTTCTTTCTTCGTTTGTGTTGAAAGAAATAGCAAAGTGTTGCAACAAGAGTAGAATTAATACAAGTAAAGATTTTTGGCTGAATAACAGAATGGCAATCCTACATTCACATCTTAGGGAAAAGTTCAGAAAATATAAGTCATGTTAAGATGTTTACTCAAACCGGGAAAAACATGAATAATCTGTCAGTAGATAGAGAAAATAAGGGAAATAACTGGGCGTTTGGACACAAGAATGGTACAATTTAAAAAAAAAAAAAAAAGTGAAATTTTTTTCAAGTTAAAATGACATTTGAAAATTAGAGTTGTGTTTGGACATGAATATAATTTTAGGTTGTTTTTGAAATTTTGTGAGTGATCTGAGTGAAAATTTTGGAAAACGGCTTTTGAAGTTTTGAAAAATTTTGAAAAATTTCAAAATTCATCTTCAAGTGAAAATTGGAACTTTATGGCCAAATTATTTATAAAAAAAAAGGTGAAAAACTTCTTATGTCCAAACGGGCTCTTGAAAAAATTCTTATGTCCAAACGCCCACGAAGAGTATCTAAAGTAGCTCAACCATAAACAAAAAACTAATAGCCTGTTTAGCCAAGCTTCTCCAAAGTCAAAAGCATTTCTGTATAAAGTTGAAATATTTGACCAAACCTTTAGAAGAAGAAAAAGTTTTTTAGTAGAAGGAGAAGGAGGGAAAAATAGCTTTATCCTCAAAAACACTTTTTTGAAAAGTACTTTCGAGAAAAATACACTTAGAAACACTTTTTAAATCTTAGTCAAACACTAAGGGGTCGTTTGGTAGGATGCATTAGATAAAATAATGCATGCATTAGCTTTTGTATTGATAATACCCTTGTTTGGTAAACTTTTTGAACTTATGCATTAGTTATGCAAGCATTAGTAATACACCCTATTTGGTATTATCCTTTGCATAACTAGTGCATTTGAAACCATGATATTAGCAATGCAATGGGTTTTAATGCATGCATTAACTTAGTTAAAGACAAAATTGTCCTTCAAATTTTATGCTTGATTAAAATATACTATTATATTAATGCAAGTTGAAACAATCCAAGAAAGTGAGAAATAAAATTATATCCCTAGTAAATAATAAATACTTAACATATTTTCTTTTTTATAAATAAATATTCTGCTTTATACTACAAAATAAGTAAAAAAAACAAATAATTTTTCAAAACGTTTTTCATATAAAATATTCCTCAATTATATGTTTCTTTTAAAAAGATAAAGTGATGGACTAGTTATGAGAGTACTTTTGTAAACAAACAATTTTTTCAGAAATTGTGCAATGCTTTAATACATCAAACCAAACAATGGATAAGAAATATGTGAGCATAACTAATGCCAACATAACTAATGCAAGCATAACTAATACCAGCATTACTAATACACCCTATTCAACATTATTCTTATACATTCTACCAAACGACCCCTAAGGAGTCATTTGGTAGGATGCATTAGCGAAAATAAAACATGCATTAGCTTTTGGTATTACTAATCCTTGTTTAGTACACTTTTTCAATATATGTATTACTAATGCAAGTATTAGTTATACAACATACCTGGTATTATCCTATGTATAGCTAATACACAGCAAACCATGATATTAGCAATATCAAGACTATTAATGGATGCATTAGCATGGTTAAAACCATAATTATCCTTAAGGTCCTTTAAAGCTAAAGAATATGGAGGTTATTCTTGTAAACAACTAATTTTCTTGAAAATTATGCAATGCATTTTAATATTTAGTACACCACACCAAACATTGGATAAGAAATAATCTCTGTATAACTAATGCTTGCATTACTAACCTATGCATTAGTAATCCCTGCATTACTAATACATCTTATTCAACACTATTCTTATACACCCTACCAAACGACCCCTAATTGCTGCTCAGAAGTGCTTCTAAATTAATTACCAAATACAAACTGTGCTTCTCTCGAAAAGTACTTCTAAAAAATAACATTTTTCAAAATAAGCTGATTTTTAAAGTTTGGCCGCTATAGGTGGAAAAAGAAAATACTATGTAATATTCAGCTAAGTAAGGGATCACAAATCTGATGCAAAAATACTATGTAATATTCAGCAATTTAAGGGATCACAAATCTGATGCTGTATCTCAAGGCTAGCTGAAGCAAATCTATTTATTACTTACTTTTTATAGTATAAAGCAAATCATTAGTACTAACTACATGACTAAATACATGTTCAAGTCACATGTGAATGGTTAACAAAGAAGCTGAGGTGGATCCGAGATTTAAATATTATGGGTTCAATTTTAGTGGGTTAACATTGAACATTATATTTTTAAAGGTTTATATCTACTATTTTTATAATTTTAATAAATTTTTACGTACAAATTTTTAATCCGCATAAAAAATTATGAGTTCAGTTGTACCGGTAGGTAGTACACCACATCCGCCTCTGCAAAGATGGCCCGGGAATAACCAACTTGTGATCAATGATTGAATATCGAATGTATATTACAACCTGTACCAAATAGTACTCAGATAATTTTAGATGACCACAACCTCACATGTAATTGTAGCTCTAGTTCATGTGCTCTTAGATTGGAAGTAGAAAAATACATACTCAAATTGGTAGGGCAGATATGAAGTCATGATAAAAAATTAATTATTGATTGTGACAACAGGAAAAGAATCAATCTTGATTCCACAAAGCTTGAAGCCTTGAACTAGAAAAACGTGTGTGAGTGGAAAGCTTTTACGCTTTAAACTTTTAATACCATAAATTTCTAAAGTTTTTAGTCTTTTTTTCCTTTAAACTTCGTGTCAAGTCAAATTATATCATATAAATTAAAACAGAATGTGTAGTTCTTTCAAAACCTTTGATAATATCAAAGCCCCATATTGAAAGTGAAATAACAAATGTGTTTATATAAGAGTCCAGAACCGATTTGTGGTCGTTTTAGACAAGTGTGACATAAATGAGTGTAAAAAAAAGAAAGAGTGACCAAGTTAAAGTATAGCGCTCTTTTATGTATAACGCCAATATGAACCGCGCTATGCTGGGTTGATTAGACAGTTAAGCATAGCGCAGTAAATAACAACGCTATATATGTATATCGCAGTAATAAAATGCGCTATACATGTTTGTTGGCGCACCAATAAGTCTCATGCGTTTAACTGACATAACAATAATTCAAATGGGTATATCTCTCTTTAAAAGGGTGCTATACCTAAAAAAAATTCAGCCTCCCGAGCTAGGCATTGCCTTATTTAAAGGCGTTATGATTTTACAAAAATCCATTCAAAAAATATTCTAACTCTCGTTCAAACTTTTCTTCTTGTTAAATTGTCAAGCATTTTTTCATAATGTCTGAAAAGCGAAAAGTAAGGGTTTCATTATATTGGGGGGGGGGGGGGGGGGGGGGGGGTGAGGTTGTGGTGGCGAATAACACTGTGAGCTATAGTTTATCTCCACAGTGTCATGTTAAGTTTCCACTTACAATGGAGTACGATACATTGGTATCGTTGTTATGTAAAAAAATGAGTGTGAGGAAACGTTCGGTGAACCTTAAGGTAACCGGAAGATATCTCTATTTTGTCACTCCGCAAGGAGTTGCTTGTTACACTGAGTTTAACATTGACGATGATGAAACTTTGAGAGATTTTTTGAGGACTTTGGATGAATACCGAGAATTTATTGTGATAAAAATGTTGGAAATGTACGTCAAGGTTGAAGACGTTCCCAATAATGACGTTGCGCATATTAGGGATAACCCCCAGTCATCGGGTGATTATTCTGGAGCAGTTTTACCGGACATGTTACGGATGAAAGAGTTTGCCTTGATTTAAACTTATCACCACCGGCGAATGAGCAGCGAGGAAATAATTTCTTTCATGCTTTACATAATCCACAAGACGAGTGGTAAACTTCAATTTTCCTTTGTGTTACGATGTATATTTTTGTTGTATTGAATTTGTATTAACGCTAATATATTACACAGAGGGTACCAGCCATATGTGAATTTTACAAGTTATGAACCCACGCCCAGTTGGAATATGCCTAGTTTTGATGTGTTGGATCATGGTGGTCCATCCGGGAGTCATCACCAACAGGAAGATGTCCATCATGGAATGTCATCACATTACGACTTGTAAGTGAAGTGATACAACTATATGGAAAGTATTTATTAATTTCAGCAGCTTATTATTTTGTTGTTTGTGCAGTGAAAACGAGCAAGTTCAACCACCTGTCCTCACTCAAATTCCCGAAGACGACATACTAAATCGGGATCTAGGAGATGCACAGAGTGAGGAAGAGAACGATGATTATGAAAACAATGCTGATGATTCCGGAGACGACACACCCTTTTGTAACGACCCGGTCGGTCGTTACGTAAAACCTGCATTATAATTACTATTTTTGTCTTGTCATAGCTTGGTTATACTGTTTATAATGTGTTAGAGTTGGTAGGCTTGAAATCGGAATGGTTGTAGTGAGAAGCTAGTCATTTAGTCTTTAAAAATAACTCTATAGTCGGAAAAGTCAACTGAGAGTTGACTTATTGGTAAACGACCTCGGAATGTAGATTTTATGGTCCGGATAGCTTCGTTAGATGATTTAGGACTTAGGAGTGTGTTCGAAATAATTTTGTGATGTCCGGTGTAGAATTATACTTGAATTGGCGAAAGTTAGTTTTTGGTGATTTCCGGTCGGCAGTGAAAAATAGGCTATCGAGGTCGGAATGGAATTCCGGAAGTTGGAACAGGTTTGCAATGTCATTTTGGATATGTGCGCAAAAATTTCAGGTCAATCGGATGTGTTTTGGATAGTTTCGGCATCGTTGGTGGAATTTAGAAATTTCAAAGTTCTTAGGCTTGAATTTGATGTGACTTTGGTGTTTTTGATATTATTTTTAGTGTTTCGGGAGTGCAACTAAGTTTGAATGATCATATGTGATGTGTTAGTATGGTTGGTTAGGGTCCCGAGGGGCTCAGGATGGTTTTGAGTGGTTAACGGAGAGTTTGGAGTGTTTTGCTGAAGTTGTTGGTACTGGTGTTGTCGCACCTGCGGAAGGAAGACCGCAGGCGCGAGGTCCGCATGTGCGGAGTTTGGCTGTTGTTGAAGGGTTCGCAGGTGCGGACGGGAGGTCGCACCTACGGAAGTGCAGGTGCGAAGAAGCAATCACAGGTGCGGAAATCGGGGGTTTAAGTCATATGCGCAGGTGCGCACCTGGGACCGCAGGTACGAGTCCGCAGGTGCGCTAATAAGGCCGCAGATGCGGAAATCCCTGGACATAAAGTATAAAAAGGAGACTTCGCGAATTTTAACCCTTTTTCCACCATTGTGCGGGTTCCGAGGTTTTTGAGGGATTTTGAAGAGAGAAAACGTTGTTCTTCATTGAGGTAAGGATTTTAGACCCTAGTACTTGATTATATGTGATTAAGGATCAAAATAGCAGTGTTTAATTCATGAAAATCAGTAGAAAAAGATGGGATTAGGGCTTGAGATTATGAGACCTTTAGGGGATGATTTGAGGGGTCAAACGAACTCCGATTTTAGCGTTCTTTATATGTACGAACTCGTGAGATGATAAATAACATTTTGGTATAAACTTTGTCGAGTTCCAAGACGTGGGCCCGGGGGTCGGGTTTTGGCAAATTTCGGGTTTTGTGCTAAAATTGGTATTTTTTTCAATTGGAATTCATTCCCTTGGCATAATTTGATGATAAAAATCTGATCTTGGTAGATTTGGAGCACTCAGAAGTTGATACACGAGGCAAGCGGGTTGCAGAGTAGCTTTTTGAGCTAATTTGAGGTAAGTAATGTCTTTAAATCCTGCCTTGAGGGTATGAAACCCCAGACTTTACATCCTTTCACAGATTTGGAGTGACGCACACATTGGATGACGAGTGTGGGGTGTGCACGAATTGGAAATTTAGAAAAATGTACATTTTTAGGCAACTATTGAGTTGTGAAATTGCTTTTAAAGCTTATTCTCTATAGTACTACTATGATTTGATGTAATTGGGATGTAAGCCATGTTTGGGGCCTAGTGCCAATCTGTTTTAACCCCTTGGGGTTGTTTTACTGATATTCTCACTATTTTGTAACTATGATTTTTCACTCAGTCTTTCTTGTGAAGTTGTTGACACTCTTATTTGATGATATTACTATTTCTTGAAATGAAATACTATTTTGGGTCGAGAACCCCGTTTTATTCATGGCCCGAGTGGCATGCTGAGAGTGTCTGACAGAGTGTGGCCGAGATCCAATGTTGTGAGGATGTTATGATATGAGAGAGGCCGAGTTCCTGAGCGTGATTTATTCCATGATGTGGCTTGTTTATAGCGCTTGGGGTGTAGGAGCCCCTCCGGAGTCTGTACACACCCCCAGTGAGCGCAGGTACTTACTGAGTGTGAGTGACGAGTGATGAGTGATTGGGAGGCATAAGTGATAGTGAGGTTGCCCGCAGGGATGATACTGAGTGATGGTGAGGTGATGAGGGAAATTGTTACGAGTGATGATTATGGCCCGAGGGGCAGTTTTATGATGGTATTTTACTGAGTTTTTGACTATGATTCTCTTCATTTTTCAAACTGATATTACTGAGAGTTTTACTGAGAAATATTGAAAACATACTTGTTTCAAAGGATTTTCTAGAAATTGGTTTTCGGACTTATGTATTTGATGTATACTTTATGGTGACTTGATATTTTACTGTTTTGTGGATTGGTGTATCTGTGCTGTGTGTTTCATATACTTCAGACTGTGATTTATTTTCATTACTACTGAGTTGTCGTACTCATCATTACTCCCTGCACCCTTGTGTGCAGATCCAGGTACCGCTTCGGAGCAGTAGTCGCCGAGTTCATTTATCATCAGCTTTGGGATCTCGAGGTAGTTGTTCAACGTCCACAACTTCTCCACTTCCCTTCTTCATATAGCAATAACATTTGGTTCATAGTCATTTATTAAGATATTAGCATAGTTAGTTTATTATCTTAGATGCTCATGATCATTGACTCTAGTCTTGGGAGAATTGTTTAGACTGTTAGATTATTATTGGGGCGTAAAGACTTAAACAAATTATTTTATACTCTGTTTTCTGCTTATTATTGATTTTTGAAATATTATAATAGAACAAATGTGTAGTAATGTGATGGTTGTCTAGCCTAGTTCCACGATAGGCACCATCACGACCTGTTAGGATTTGGGGTCGTGACACCTTCCCTCGTGAGGATGAGAATGAAGGACCTGATTTGACGAGGGAGTATTCTCCACCCCCTGTTAGACCAAGAGTGTACGATTCCCAAGTGCCGTTTCATTCAAGGAATATTCCATACCTTGATAACTTGCCAAGTATGCCGTATGTGGATGCTCTCACAAGGGATTTTGATGAAATTCGGACAGTAATGTGGGATGATTCTAGACCAACGGTGCTGGCAAAGGGCACGCTTTTTCCTGATAAAGCGCGCATAAGCAGGGAGGCAAAAATACACAACGTAAAAGAGTGTCATGAGATGATGGTATGGGAGTCAACTTCGGAGGTATACAAGGTTATTTGCCGCAGATGGTCTACGGGTTTTCATTGGATGCTGCGTGCGAGCAAGAAGAAAACAAGTTTGTGGCAAGTGGGTAAATACATTCACACCCACAGATGTGAAATGGACACATTCAATGGGAATCACTTCAATTTGGATATTGACTTGATTTTTCTTGTCCTTATTCCACACCTTGAAGCGTCCATAAGGTATAAAATCAAAGAGTGCATTACATCAGTCCACCAGGAATATGGCCATACCATTACCAAAATAAAGGCATTTCTTGGGCGCAAACGTGCGTTTGAAATTGTTTATGGTAACTGGGATAAGTCATTTGCAGCTCTACCCAGGTACATGGCCGCACTGCAGCACTTTAACCCCAGGACGGTTGTTGAATGAAAGCTTGAGCAGAGTTCGGGAAAACCAGAATATATATTCAATTACGTGTTCTGGGCATTTAAACCAACAACTGATTGTTTTTCGCATTGCCGGCCCGTAATATCCATAGACGATATTGATACCCTATTTTTCTATATTATTTTCAAAATGCATATATTTTCAAAATAATTCATGAGCATCAATTAGTATTTTTCCATAATTGTTCTGTAATTTTTAAAGGATTTTTAATTAATTTATTCCATCATTTTATTATCTAAATAATTACTAATTGCATCACAAATGATTTTATAATAATTTATTTGCTTAATTTTATCATTTATATCTATATTAAGCTTTAATTATTTTATGCATAATTATATTTACATCTTTAGGTTATAATTGAAACAACTTTGCAATAGTAGTCCATGTATGCATAATTACTTTATTTTACATGAAAATGAATTTTTATATTTTTATAATATCAAGAATTATTTTAAATCATTTTCATACACAAATATAATTTTTCATCATTTATTAACTATTTTTATAAATTATTTTATTAAATTAAATGGGTATTTAAAATATAGCCCCTTTTAATTAATTTTTCGGATCCCAGGCCAATAACTACCCAGCCCAATTATTATAACCCAATACCCATAACCCAAAGCCAATAACCCCGATCCAATAACCCGCCCCAGCCAAAAATTTAATCCTGGCCGTTGATTAGAGGATTAACGGTCCAGGATTCACCTTCCATTTTTAATTACACTCAAACCTAAACCCTACCCCCCATTTTCCAAATTCGCCGCCCTTCCACCCCTTCTCTTCTCTCTCACCCCCTTCTAACCCTAGCCCGCCGTCACTGATATTTCCTTGATTCATGGAGTTCTCTTTCGACTTCAGGCCTTATCGGGCCTCGTCTCCCTATTGGTGTTATGATTTTCATGTTACTTGATGTAATCTCAAGAGATTCGAAATAGATTTGGTTCAAAAATCTCTCCTTTCTCGGTTAACCCGTCTATATTCACTCCGATGTTTGTGAGTACTAATACTTTCGTGTTTTATGGTTTCAAATCTCTGGTTCAAACCAAATGTGAGATTTGAAACCAAATTTGATTCACTTTTGTCTATTTTTTATGAACCTAGCTATTTCTGGTTGAATCCGTTTAAATCTCTTTCGATTTGAAGCGATTTTAAGTTTGTTTGGTATTTTTCCTTTAAGATTTTCTGTTTTTACTATTATTGTTAACCAATTTCGTTTTTCCCTAAAAGCTAGGGTTTTGATTTCTAATGGGGTTTCTCCAAAAAATTTTAAACGTTTAAATGTTTCAACTATGGTTTCTTTTTTACTGTGATTTTTACTTGAGTTTCATCTCTATGTCTTTGATATGCCTTAGGGTTTTCAGTTATTCGACTGTTTGTTATAATGTTTGCCTGTTTACCTTTGCTATTTCAATTAAAGTGATTAATTGATTTACTTGCCTAATTAGGGTTTTAAATTGTGCTTTCCTTTAAAATCGATATTTCCTTATCATATTTTTACCTTTTCTTTCCTTATGTGTGATTAATAATTGGTACTACTTTCCTTAATTTCTTTACTGTAACGACCCGATCGGTCGTTTTGAGTTCTAGCACGTCGTTTGGTGGTTTGAGGCCATGAGCAGCTTCATTTCAGGTATTATGACTTGTAGGCGTGGTCGGAACTGTATTTCGGGAAGTTCAGAGTCAATTTGGAAAGAAAATTCTCATTTCGGAAGCCTTAAGTTGAAAGAATTGACTAAGATTGGAATTTTGAGTAAACGATCTCCGAATCAAGATTTGAAGGTTCCAGCAGGTTCGTATGATGATTTCAAACTTGGGCGTATGTTCGGATCGGGTTTTGGATAACCCGGGAGCGTTTTGGCGTATATTGTGGAAGTTAGCATTTTAGAAGGAATTTCATACGTCTGGGTTGAAGTGCATTTCAGTGATATTGATGTCCGTTTGAGATTTTGAGTCGGGGAAAAACTCTGTGTGGTGATTCTGGAGTTGGGCTCACGATCGGAAGTGAATTCGGATGTCTGTAGGTTATTTTGAAGTTACTTGGTTGAAGATAGAAATTTGAAGGTTTTTGAAATATCCGACCGGAAGTGGAAATTTTGATATTGGGGTCGGATTTTGATTCCGAAAGTTGGAACATGTCCATAATGTTGAATGTGACTTGTGTCCAAAATTTAGGGTCAATCGGACGTGATTTGATAGGTTTCGTCATCAAATGTAGAAGTTTGAAATTTAAAAGTGTCACAACCCATTTTATAGAGTCGTGATGACGCCCGTCGTGGAACTAGGCAAGCCACCCATTCATCTAAGCTAAATTCAATTACTAGTAAAATATTATTTTTAATAACAAGTCTGCGGATAATAATAATAATAAATATGAAATTTAATCCATCTATGAAACCAAAATTTTAGTCCTACAAATCCTGGATCCAGTGTCACACAATCATGAGCTGCTAAAAGAGCCATGTGCTGAAGAACCCTGAACTGATGGCGGTCAATATGAGCTCTGGGCTGGGAGGGCACTGAATGATGAACGGCCCGAATGAGAGCTACGGGGACCATGTCCTGAAGAAGCACCACCGTAGACTGGATGGGTTGGCTGAGGAGGCCTAAATGAACGGCCTCTGCTGTGCTGAGAATGACCTCCTGAGTGAACACCACCATAGCTACCAGACCCTCGAGGCCTCTTGGCCTCCCTCTCAACTCGCTCCTGACGGCGAACTGACTCACTCCCTGGCTATATCAACTACCTCCTCAAAAGAAGCGCCAGATACCCTCTCCCTGGTCAGAAAGATCCGAAGCTGGTAAGTGAGACCATCAACAAACCTCCTGATCCTCTCTTTGTCTGTGTGAACTAGACAGATGGCATGACGTGCCAACTCATAAAACCTCATCTCATATTGCGTCACGGTCATTTCCCCCTGACGCAACTACTCGAACTCTCTGCGCAACTATTCTCTGCGGGACTGCGGTATATACTTCTCCAAAAAGAGAATGGAGAACTGGTGCCACGTAAGGGGTGCTGCATCAGCGGGTCTACGCCTCTCATAGGCCTCCCACCAAGAAAGTGCAGCTCCTGAAAACTGGAAGGTAGTAAATGGGACCCCACTGGCCTCTAATATCCCTGTTGTGCGTAGTATCCTCTCACACTTATCCAAGAAGGCCTGGTCATCCTCGCCCTCAGTGCCACTAAAAGTCAGAGGCTGGAGTCTGCTGAATCTCTCCAACCTGCGTTGCTCATCATCAGCTAAAGTTGGGACCACATAATCCTGTACTGGAGCAATCAGCTGCACTGGAGCTGCCCCAGGTGTCTGAAGCCCCTGGGTGACCTGCTCAGGTGTCCGGGCAGCTGGAGTTTGAATGCCTCCCCCGGCCTGAGAAGTACCAGCAGTAGTGGACATGGCGATGGCCTGTTCCAGGCTGTTGCACACCGTCAAGATCTGGGCTAGGGTCTCCTGGAGACCCGGAATCACAATGGGCACTGCTGGTTCTTGAGCCTGTCCCCCTTGGATCTCAGTTGTGGGGACCTGATCCTGAGGAACAGGAGGATCCACAGGTGCTGCCCCGGTTGTTGTGCGGGATGCACCACTCCCTCTTCCCTGGCCTCGACCTCTGGCTGGTCTTGCTGGTGTCTGATCACCACTATCGGTAGCACAAGTCCCACCATCTGTGAGAGAATGAGAACAACAAAAGTTTAGTTCCAGAATTCAACAGATTCGCACAACAGAATTCAAAAATATGGAATTTTCCTAAGGGTTATGTAACCTCTCAAAGATAAGTACAGACGTTTCCGTACCGATCCGCAAGACTCTACTAAACCTGCTCATGACTGGTGAGACCTATTCAACCTAGGGCTCTGATACCAACTTGTCACAACCCAATTTCCGGAGTCGTGATGGCGCCCGTCGTGGAACTAGGCAAGCCACCCATTCATCTAAGCTAAATTCAATTACTAGTAAAATATCATTTTTTATAACAAGTCTGTGGATAATAATAATAATAAATCTGAAATTGAATCCATCTATGAAACCAAAATTTCAGTCCTATAAATCCTGGATCCAGTGTCACATAGTCATGAGCTGCTAAAACAGCCATGTGCTGAAGAACCATGAACTGATGGCGGTCGATATGAGCTCTGGGCTGGGAGGGCGCTGAATGATGAACGGCCTGGATGAGAGCTACGGGGACCGTGTCCTGAAGAAGCACCACTGTAGACTGGATGGGTTGGCTGAGGAGGCCTAAATGAACGGCCTCTGCTGTGCTGAGACTGACCTCCTGAGTGAACACCACCATAGCTACCAGACCCTCGAGGCCTCTTGGCCTCCCTCTCAACTAGCTCCTGACTCACTCCCGGGCTATATCAACTACCTCCTCAAAAGAAGCCATATACCCTCTCCCTAGTTAGAAAGATCTGAAGCTGGTAAGTGATACCATCAACAAACCTCCTGATCCTCTCTCTGTCTGTGTGAACTAGACAGATTACATGACGTGCCACTTCATAAAACCTCATCTCATACTGCGTCACGGTCATTTCCCCCTAACGCAACTACTCGAACTCTCTGCGCAGCTCCTTTTTGCAGGACTGCGGTATATACTTCTCCAAAAATAGAATGGAGAACTGGTTCCACGTAAGGGGCGCTGCATCAGTGGGTCTACGCCTCTCATAGGCCTCCCACCAAGCAAGTGCAGCTCCTGAAAAGTGAAAGGTAGTAAATGGGACCCCACTAGCCTCTAATATCCCTGCTGTGTGTAGTATCCTCTGACACTTATCCAAGAAGGCCTGGTCATCCTCTCCCTCAGTGCCACTAAAAGTCGGAGGCTGGAGTCTGCTGAATCTCTCCAACCTGCGTTGCTCATCATCAGCTAAAGCTGGGACCACATAATCCTGTACTGGAGCAATCAGTTGCACTAGAGCTGCCCCAGGTGTCTGAAGCCCTTGGGTGACCTGCTCAGGTGTCCGGGCAGCTGGAGTATGAATGCCTCCCCCGGCCTGAGAAGTAGCAACAGAAGTGGACATGGCGATGGCATGTTCCAGGCTGTTGCACACCATCAAGATCTGGGCTAGGGTCTCCTGGAGACCCAGAATCACAATGGGCACTGCTAATGCTTGAGCCTGTCCTGCTTGGATCTCAGTTGCGGGGACCTGATCCTGAGGAACGGGAGGATCCACAGGTGCTGCCCCGGCTGCTGTGCGGGATGCACCACTCCCTCTTCCTCGGCCTTGACCTCTGGCTGGTCTTACTGGTGTCTGATCACCACTATCGGTAGCACGAGTCCCACCATCTGTGAGAGAATGAGAACAACAGAAGTTTAGTTCCAGAAATCAACAGATTCACACGACAGAATTCAACAATGTGGAATTTTCCTAAGCGTTATGTAACCTCTCAAAGATAAGTACAGACGTCTCCGTACCGATCCGTAAGACTCTACTAAACCTGCTCATGACTGGTGAGACCTATTCAACCTAGGGCTCTGATACCAACTTGTCACGACCCAATTTTCGGAGTCATGATTGCGCCCGTCGTGGAACCAGGCAAGCCACCCATTCATCTAAGCTAAATTCAATTACTAGTAAAATATCATTTTTTATAACAAGTCTGTGGATAATAATAATAATAATAAATCTGAAATTGAATCCATCTATGAAACCAAAATTTCAGTCCTATAAATCCTGGATCCAGTGTCACACAGTCATGAGCTGCTAAAAGAGCCATGTGCTGAAGAACCCTGAACTGATGGCGGTCGATATGAGCTCTGGGCTGGGAGGGCGCTGAATGATGAACGGCCCGGATGAGAGCTACGGGGATCGTGTCCCGAAGAAGCACCACTGTAGACTGGATGGGCTGGCTGAGGAGGCCTAAATGAACGGCCTCTGCTGTGCTGAGACTGACCTCTTGAGTGAACACCACCATAGCTACCAGAACCACGAGGCCTCTTGGCCTCCCTCTTAACTCGCTCCTGACGGCGAACTGACTCACTCCCTGGCTATATCAACTACCTCCTCAAAAGAAGCGCCAAATACCCTCTCCTTGGTCAGAAAGATCCGAAGCTGGTAAGTGAGACCATCAACAAACCTCCTGATCCTCTCTCTGTCTGTGTGAACTAGACACATGGCATGACGTGCCAACTCATAAAACCTCATCTCATACTGCGTCACGGTCATGTCCCATTGACGCAACTACTCGAACTCTCTGCGCAGCTCCTATATGCGGGACTGCGGTATATACTTCTCCAAAAAGAGAATGGAGAACTGGTGCCACGTTAAGGGGAGCTGCATCAGCGGGTCTACGCCTCTCATAGGCCTCCCACCAAGCAAGTGCAGCTCCTGAAAACTGGAAAGTAGTAAATGGGACCCCACTGGCCTCAAATATCCCTGTTGTGCGTAGTATCCTTTGACACTTATCCAAGAAGGCCTGGTCATCCTCGCCCTCAGTGCCACTAAAAGTCGGAGGCTGGAGTCTGCTGAATCTCTCCAACCTGCGTTGCTCATCATTAGCTAAAGCTGGGATCACATAATCCTGTACTGGAGCAATCAACTGCACTGGAGCTGCCCAGGTGTCTGAAGCCCCTGGGTGACCTGCTCAGGTGTCCGGGCAGCTGGAGTCTGAATGCCTCCCCCGACCTGAGAAGTAGCAGCAGTAGTGGACATGGCGACGACATGTTCCAGGCTGTTGCACACCGTCAAGATCTGGGTTAGGGTCTCCTGGAGACCCGGAATCACACTGGGCACTGCTGGTGCTTGAGCCTGTTCCGCTAGGATCTTAGTTGCGGGGACCTGATCCTGAGGAACGGGAGGATCCACAGGTGCTGCCCCGGTTGCTGTGCGGGCTGCACCACTCCCTCTGCCCCGGCCTCGACCTCTGGATGGTCCTGCTGGTGTGTGATCACCACTATCGGTAGCACGAGTCCCACCATCTGTGAGAGAATGAGAACAACAAAAGTTTAGTTCCAGAATTCAACAGAGTCGCACGACGGAATTCAACAATGTGGAATTTTCCTAAGGGTTATGTAACCACTCGAAGATAAGTACAGACGTCTCTGTACCGATCCGCAAGACTCTACTAAACCTGCTCATGACTGGTGAGACCTATTCAACCTAGGGCTCTGATACCAACTTGTCACGACCCTATTTCTGGAGTCGTGATGGCGCCCGTCGTGGAACCAGGCAAGCCACCCATTCATCTAAGCTAAATTCAATTACTAGTAAAATATCATTTTTTATAACAAGTCTGCGGATAATAATAATAATAACTCTAAAATTGAATCCATCTATGAAACCAAAATTTCAGTCCTACAAATCTCGGATCCAGTGTCACACAATCATGAGCTGCTAATACATAATGTAAATAAAAGAGGAATGGACAACATAGTCTGAAAAGTTAATAACGACAGGTAGAATAAGAAAGAGATGACGAGATCACGGTCACCAGTTGCTACCTCGACAACTCTGATGGAAACTTTCAGCTACTCAATGACTAGAGCCTGATCCCAATGTATCTGGATCTGCACACAAGGTGCATGGGGTAACGTGAGTACACCAACTCAGAAGTAACGAACCCAAACTATGGGCTGAGATGTAGTGACGGACTAAACCTCTGATATTCATGAACAACAATATATAAACTTGGACAAAATAGTAATATAACGGGAGATAAACAAAGATACACCAATTATGTCTGTACAGTCTACATTCCAGCACATGATCATAAGGAATTAGAAATGACATGTACACAGTATCCCAAACTCTCACAAGGAAGTCCACTCAATACTAGAATTGGCCTTCAGGCCCAGGGAAAGTCCATCCCGGATCATACATAAATAGAAGTGACGTAGTCACCTAGTACTGAGGAAAAGGCCAGTCCAGCCCCACAGAGAAGATCCATCTCTGGAACATATCACTCGGACAAGATCTATGTCCAGGGACGATCCATCCCTCAATATATCAATAACTTCGGACAAGATCCATGCCCAGGGAAGATCCATCCCTCAATGTCTGTGCGCTCATTGGGGATGTAAAGACTCCGGGGGGGATCCTATAAGCCCAAGCGCTATATCAAGCCAACGAAGGCATGATTCGAGGATCGTTGCGGTGTGCAATCCGATCTCATAATTGTCTCAATACCGGGCTCTTGGCCTCACTCAGTCAATACCTTCCACTCTCACTCACAAGGCTCACAGATATAAGAATCAGCCCAAAACAATGATAACATATAAATAAACTAACAATTACTGGGACTGAGGCATGAAACATATGCTATAACATGACTGAGTACATGAAAACAAATAGTCACATATAGAGACAACAATAACTGACCATTCCGGTCTGAACATATTGGCGTGAAGCCTTAGCATTTATACTTAACATGATTTCTAATATATTCAAGGTAAATACAATCTTCACAATACAAGTATCAACCTGAAATAATAATTAGGCAGTGCCATGGGATGAGCCAGACCACAAATATTCGGTGTAGACCCGCTTGCCCGTCACTTGGCACGTGCGTCACCTTAATTAACATCAAATACCAAATAAATTGGGGTTTCGAACCCTCAGTTCCAAGTTTGGAAACGTTACTTACCTCAAAACCGGCTAAAATACTACTCCGCAGTGCCCTTGCCTCTAAATTTAGACTCCGAGTGCTCCAAATCTACCAACAATCATATTTATACCATTATAATATGCCAAGGAATGAAACCCAATCGAAATTTATCAAAGATACTCAAAAATCCCGAAATTGGTCAAACCCGACCCCGGTCCCACATCTCGTAACTCGACAAACTTTATACCAAAATGATCCTCATCATCTCACAAGTCTATACAGATAAAGAATACTGAAATCGGAGTCCAAATGACCCCTCAAATCACCCCTAGAAGGTCTCTTAAACTCAAGCCCTAATCTCAACTTTTCTACTGATTTTCCTTAATTAAACACTATTAATTTAGTCCTTAATCACGTATAATCGAGTTATGAAGTCCAAAAACCTTACCTCAATGAAGAACTATGGTCTCCCTCTTCAAAACCCCTCCAAAAGCTTGAAACCCGTATGAAAAATGGTGAGAAGAAGACCAAAATTCACTAAGTCCAACTTATATACTTTTTGCCCAGGCTTATCGCACATGCGGTCTCTCTTCTCGCACTTGCGGACCTGCGGTCAAATCCACTGCACCTGCGACTTTTCATTAAACGGCCTAAACCCGCACCTGCGACTCCGCAGGTGCGGTCCCTTATCCGCATATGTGACCTTCTACTGAGCTGACCAAAATCCGCATCTGCAGAGTCCTTTTCCGTTTCTGCGGGCCCACACCTGCGGTTCCTCATCCACAGGTGCGGTTACACCAGAAACATCACACCAGCAGTTGTTGCTGCAATTTCCAACACCAAAACTTTCCGTTAGCCCCTCGGGACCCCAACCAAACATACCAATACATCCCAAATGATCATTCAAACTTAGTTTCACTATCGGAACACCCAAAATAACATCAAAACACCAGAACCACATCAAATTCAAGCCTATGAACAAATTCCACCAACGATGCCGAAACTATCCAAAACACCTCCGACTGATCTGAAATTTTGTACACATATCCAAAATTGCATTATGAACCTGTTCCAACTTCCGGAATTCCATTCCAGCCCTGGTATCCCATTTTCCATTGCCGACCGAAAATCACCAAAAACTAATTTTCGCCAATTCAAGCCTAATTCTACACCGGACATCACAAAAATATTCCGAACACACCCCTAAGTCCCAAATCACCTAACGAAGCTATCCGAGCCATAAAACCCGCATTCCGAGATCGTTTACAAATAAGTCAACTCTCAGTTGACTTATCAAACTATAAGGCTATTTCTAGAGACTAAGTGTCTCAATTCCTACTACAACCATTCTGAATCCGAGCCAACCGACTCTAACACATCATAAACAATATAAACAACCTATGATCAGACACAAACAGTAATAGCAATGCAAATTCTATGGAACGACCGACCGGGTCGTTACACAAAGTTCATAAAGCTTGAATTGGGGTGCGATTCGTGGTTTTGGCATTGTTTGATCTTTTTGAGGCCTCGTGAAGGTCTGTGTGATATTATAGGATTGGGTCGTGTGATTGGACGGTGTCCCGGGGGCCTCGGGTGTGTTTCCAGGTGGTTTCAGATCATTTTGGGCTATTTTAAAATGGTTGATGCTGGTGTCTGGTGTTGTTCTTCGCGTTCGCGGTGATCCCCTCGCGTTCGCGAAGAAGGATTTGGCTTCAGGGAATTTGTTTTTTGCGTTCGCGAAGAAGAAAAATCTCTGCTGCACAGGTCTGACTTCGGAGGCTCATATCTCACAATCTATAAGTAATTTTGAAATGATGTAAATGAAAGTTATAGCCCTTCATGTCTAGTTTCTAGAGAAGTAAACCATTTAGCTTTTGGAATTATGTATGAAGAGTTATGGTTGTTACACTACAGGGTCTTCGGGAAGATGAAGAAGACATTTGTGTTGCACACGGCTGACTTTGGAAGCTTATATCTTGAAATATATATGGAATTGGGAGATTACCAAAACATGAAAGTTGTAGATCTTGGAGTCTAATTTTCAGAACATTATACCTTTTGTCATTTGGAGTTTTGTACAAAAAGTTATGACCATTCTATTAGAGACTATCTTAGAAGAGTTTGGAATTTGCCTTTTGAGATTTTTGTTCTTCGCGAACGCGAAGAAGAGTTTCCTGGCAGTGTTTAAGTTTGCAAAAAATGGGTTAGGCTCATTTCCTCCATGACTTGTCTCTTTGTTTTCTTTATTAAATGCCTTTTCAATTATTAAATACCGCATTTATCATTTATCAAACGTGAAAATATGTGACAACATACTATTTTCCATTGCGTAAGTCATGCTCAACATCATATTCCACTCGTGCGTAATCAATACCATAGCAATGCTTGATGAGTGTTTGCGCTCTTCCTATATCACCCCTTTGAATTCGGAAAGGCTTATTTGCGATAAAACTAGTCGATCAACGGTGCAGTCGACGATTCCGTGCCTTTCCCCCCCAAGTTGTCCGCTTGAGGGTACCAGTCTAGACCTCTATTTAAACCTTACTCAAAATTATTGTACATGCATCATGGTCAAACCTAGCCAGGGTTAATATGTTGTCCACATAATAACACTTTAAGAAAAGCCTTGTCCAAAAGTCCACTGGGGTTTCCATAATCCCAAAGGAACCACGATCTATGCATTAATTTGGAGAAATAAGTGCCAATATGCTAATCACTTATGTATAAATAGTCGAATTTGGAGGGGGAAAGGGTATAACATTATTTGTTTTGCAGAAAGTGAGGCACGAAGTCCCCAGGTTCGACATGGTCCGTGATATACCACCATTGTTGCTAGATTGGTGGGAAGATTTTTCATCAAGTGACAAAAAGCATGTGAAAAAGGTCCTTGGAATTTTGCCTTATTTATTGGACATCCAACCGAATAATATGTTGATCGAAGCTGCCACAATGTTCTGGGACGAAAAAAGATCCGTGTTTCGCTTTGGAAACATAAAAATGACCCCTCTCTTGGAAGAAATAGGGGGATTCGCCTGGCTACCGTAGGACAATCCCGGTTTATTGGTGCCGAAAAACCGTACCGCTAGGGGGTTTCTGAAAATGATGGGTTTGAAAAAGAACGACGATTTGGAGTGCCTGAAGAAGTCCTACATACCCTTTGACTATCTCTATGAACGATATGGTCATAGCAAATCCTATCGTATCTTCCGTGATGAATTCTTTACCACTTCTTTGGGTTGTATTCATCGCAGGGGTTTTGTGTTCATCGTTTGCTTCCTGGGTATGATAGTGTTTTCGATGCAAGGGGACAAAATTCATACCAGACTGGCCATGGTGACTAAAACCCTAATGGAGGGGATCGAGGGGAAACCATATACCATTGTCCCTATGATCATAGTTGGCATATATCGGGCCTTGGACCGTTGCCAGAAGGGGTTCAAACACTTCGAGGGTTGTAATCTGATGCTACAGGTTTGGTTGTTAGAGCATCTCCAGAGAGGTCAATACCGTCAAGAGTTTCCATGAATGCCATGGAATGATTATATAGCTTTCTATCACCCTAAGAGAATGACCTATATCCCAGACAGGTTTGCTCAACCAGAGAGTTCTACAGAATGGATGCTAATGGATAGATATTTCCTCTAGGTTTTGCTATTTGTGACAATGAAAGCCAAGAGACGTGGATCCTGTTTTTGAACCATTTGAAAGAGCACGTTGTCAAATAGCATTCCGGTATTTGTCTAATATCTGATCGACATGGTGGTATCTTAAGTTCTGTAGAGAACTTGCCTGCATGGAAAGAACCTTATGACTACCACCGTTACTGTGTAAGGCACTTTAAGGCCAATTTCCAGAAGGCACATCCCAGCAAGGATCTGCATGATTTGATGTGGGTGGAAACAACAGACCACCAAGAGCATAAATTTCGGAGGCACATGGAATCTATCAGGAAGGAAGACGAGAGAGCCTATCATTGGATGATGCGACATGAGATTCACAAGTGGAATTTGCATTCGGATGGTGGAAGAAGATGGGAATTCTGACTACAAACGTGTCAGAGTCTTTCAACGGGTTATTGAAGTCGGCAAGACAGGTCCGGGATGCATAGGCAGCACGTCCATGTCGTCTACTGTAAATTAAACAATATTAATTGTATGTTTGATTTATAAATTAAATAATTATTTTTTATAATTATACAATATTTAATTAAACAGAGTATATATCTATGGGTTCCAAGCTCGATATTTAAGGCCCAGTAACACCAAGCTATCCTGAATTCTTATGTGTGTCAATTTTAATATTTTCATAATTTTGTATGTTTGGGTTGTAAATTAAATAATTAATTTTTATCATATTTAATTGGACAGAGTATATACCTATGGGTTCCAGGCTCGATATTTGAGGCCCAGTAGCACCAAGCTATCCTGAATTCTTATGTGTGTCAATTTTAATATTTTCATAATTTTGTGTGTTTGTTTTGTAAATTAAATAATTAATTTTTATCATATTTAATTGGACAGAGTATATACCTATGGGTTCCAGGCTCGATATTTGAGGCCCAGTAGCACCAAGCTATGCTGAATTCTTATGTGTGTCAATTTTAATATTTTCATAATTTTGTGTGTTTGTTTTGTAAATTAAATAATTAATTTTTATCATATTTAATTGGACAGAGTATATACCTATGGGTTCCAGGCTCGATATTTGAGGCCCAGTAGCACCAAGCTGTCCTGAATTCTTAATGTGTTCAATTTTAATATTTTCATAATTGTGTTTGTTTTGTAAATTAAATAATTAATTTTTATCATATTTAATTGGACAGAGTATATACCTATGGGTTCCAGGCTCGATATTTGAGGCCCAGTAGCACCAAGCTGTCCTGAATTCTTAATGTGTTCAATTTTAATATTTTCATAATTGTGTTTGTTTTGTAAATTAAATAATTAATTTTTATCATATTTAATTGGACAGAGTATATACCTATGGGTTTCAGGATCAATATTTGAGGCCCAGTAGCACCAAGCTATCCTGAATTCTTATGTGTGCCAATTTTAGTATTTTCATAATTTTGTGTGTTTGTTTTATAAATTAAATAATTAATTTTTATAAATTGGACAAAGTTTGTGTTTGATCTATCAGTATAAGAGATACTTAAACTACAAGGATTCTACGCTAAAAGGCACTATATTTTACTACGCTAAAAGGGCACTAGTCTTTAAGCAAATAAATAATCTAAACTAGATAAAAACAACAAATACATTTTAATCACAAAACATTCACGAAAATACATATAAAACGGTAAAAGAAATTTATTATTATTTTTATTAACAAAAAATAATAATTTCTCAATTTTTACATATTTTTTTAAAACACTAATATCTTAGTCCGGATAAAAATAACATACTAGTTTAANAAAAAAAAAAAAAAAAAAAAAAAAAAAAAAAAAAAAAAAAAAAACACAAAATAACATGGAAACACATTCAAAACAACTAATATGTATTATTATACGAGTTTCAACATAAACTAAATCAGAATACCTCAATTTATGTTTTTCGGAAAGTCGATGAATTGAAATTTTGAGCCCGAAACGAGGAAACCACAACAATAAAAGGCTTGGCTAGGATGTGAGACCTACAATCTTATCTTTTTGTGTGACGGGTGGGGTCAAGGGACTGCTGTGTTTTTTCTTTTAAAAATGGGAAAAGTCACTAGTTCGAATGTAGGGAAGAAGGAGTGACCGTTTATTTAAACAGGTATAGCGCGGTATATGACTGCACTATACATATATAGAGCTGTTATATACGCTATGCCTAAGTGTCCTGTCAACCCTATATAGCTATAACACTCTTTACTTTAACGGTCAAAACACCGTTAAAGTATAGCACTTTTTAAAAGAGCGCTACATATAGAATGATCATTCCTTTTTTTTACACACATTTATGTCACACTTGTCCAAAAAGACTACAAATCGGTTCCAGACTCGTTTATATAAAGCCCACATCGTAAATGAAGGGTGTTCAATATATGTTATATACCTCTAAAAAGTAATAATAATTTTACCTATGTACATAATGTAATTTTTCGATGAAGGAAGGTGAGTTGACCATCCTTATAACCATCTGGCTTTGTCACTGCACCAATCCCTCTACACGCGCGTGCACACACACCTCAGCAAAACAGCAACTAAACTGGAAATTCACTGTCAAGCATATTACTAAAGAGATGTGCAGATTACCCAACTTAGGGGCTGTCTTGAACTAACTGATGCAAATAGTTATTATTACTAAAAGAAGTAAACGGCTTTATGTTGCCATGTCACATGCATGTGAGTAGTTAACACAAAAAATCACGCAGTCCGGTAAACTTGAACTCAAGTCACTTTTACATTGAAAACATTCAGCAATGTGCACAACAACAACATTATCAGTATAATCTACGGAGAAGTTTGAGAAGGATAGAGTGTACGCAGTATTACCGTTACTGATGAATTTGCACCAAGCCAGTACATTAAATAAATCTACTATGAAGTAACAGAAGCCTATTAATAGTGAAGTATGGAGGGCAGATGGTGTACGAACAGCTATTCCCGAGGCGTCAATGTTAGAATTATTGATGCAAGTTATAATCCAATAACTTCATAGGACTCCTGATTACTTCACACTGATGCATTCTCAGAGTATATATATATATATTGCATTTTTTTATTCAAGTTTATATCAAAACCATGTGACGTGCCCATAGCCCATAACAAGAGCTGACACGGGCTGGAAGTTCAGCTATATAAATATAATCTTTCGTGTACAAACTTGGGCAAGATCCAGATCAAACACCAAGCTTTATCAATTTAAACAAAATCTCAGTTCAACCAATATATTTACATATCAAGAAGTCATGGGATTTCGTTTGTTCCAGTACCAAGCAAATCTACATACTGCAGTCCGTTCTCACAAGAAATCATTCAGATGTTCCTTGTAAAGTACATGGACAATAGAAAAATCTCTCTTGTGTTGTATTCAGGAAGTAACAAGTGTATATATAAGTACATAAAGCCCTAACTATGGAAAGAATCAAAAAGAAAATCCTATAAATCTGCTGTGGATCTCTATAATTATGCTAGCTATGTATATTACGTAAGATTATGTCTACATTCATAATATGTCTACATTCATTATCTAACACTCCCTCTCAAGCTGGAACATAGATATTGATCATGCCCAGCTTGTTACAAAGGTAAGCAACTCGAATTCCATTCAACGCCTTTGTGAACAAATCAGCCGGTTGCTCTCCCGTCTTCACGTAGCCAGTGGAGATCAAGTTCTCCTGAATCTTCTCACGAATAAAATGACAGTCAACCTCAATATGCTTAGTTCTTTCATGATACACGGATTTGACGCAATATGGAGGGTAGCTTGATTGTCACACCAGAGTTTTGCTGGTATTGGATGCTCTAACCCAATTTCACTCAACAGATGATGTATCCACATAATCTCACATGTAGACTGTGACATAGCTTTATACTCGGATTCTGCACTAGATAGAGATACAACACTTTGCTTCTTACTCCTCAGAAAGCAATTCATGTCACACTCAGAAATCAAGAAGTACAGAGTGTCCAAGTTCAAAGGACATTTTCAAATACTATCATGGCAATTTATGTCACGACCTAAAAATCACAGGTCATGATGGCACCTAACTTGACCCGCTAGGTAAGCCAATTAATAAAAGAAACACTCAAATAAACTTATTGAAAATTAAATTAGGATTTATTGGAACTTTTACAAATTTACCCAAGATCTGGTAGTACGAATCATAAGCTTTTAAGACTTAGAATATACAAACCTGGTATGAACAAATACACGTTCTGTTTGAAAACTACATGAACAGATTAATAATGTATAAAACTACCAAGGACAAGTGAAAACTTCTATACATAATACACGAACATCTTCAGGGTCAGCCCCCAACTTCTTCAGCAGCTCCGCTCCAATAGACTGCACAGAGTGTGCAAAAGTACAGTATCAGTACAACCGACCACATGTCTGGTAAGTATCTTGACTAACCCCGTCGAAGTAGTGACGAGAGTTTTAGTTAAAAGATAATCATTACTAAACACTATAATGTAAACTAACAATGGAACCAAAAGACAGAATAATATAATAGAGTACACCATGCGACTGCAACAGGAAATAAATGAGTATCAGAAAGAATCACAATTGAACACTTTCCAACATCTTAACCGGCCCTTTCCTTAAAACGAAAGCCCATGAACCACAACAATCACCTCATATACTTTCATAGTGTGATAAAGTACTCAAGACATCAAGTCTAACGGCACGACAACACGCTACGTACTTTTATCTCATCCTCACCATATATGCGTAAAACAGTACCAACCAAATGATAGAATACCGACAATAGAAATGACAAGGAAGGGAAATATGCAAACAGTAATAATAACCGAGAATGTACAGAAGAACATCAGTAACAAACTAAGGAGAGAGCACAGAGGTAATGACCACAATTGGGAAGAAAAGGGTTATAATTCTAATTAACTAGCATGATGGAGGCCAAAGTACAAATATAGCAAACGAGAAGGAGACACATGATCTTCACAAGTTAACAAGTAAGGACACGAAGGACTAGCATGATGGAAGGCTTACACTAAGGTGAAACAAAATAGATACAACATGAGTATAATTATAAACGCAGGAAATAAGCATGGCATATGCCGGTTAAGCAAGTAAAAGACATGGACAACACAACAACAATTGAGATAGAGGTCAAGTACGGGACAATAACAACATCTCACACAAAATATAAAATGGCGACAATGACAACTCAAGGTAAAGGCAGAAATGTATACACATAAGACAAATATCACATCATAATGCATGTCCCTCATCCTCACCTGCACGAAAACACCCTTCGTGTCTTGACCTCACAATATTAAAAGCATAACAATATAAATAAAATGGCACGACATCACCCTTCGTGCTTTACGCTCTTCCTCACCTGATAATGAATATAAATAATGACACGACATCACCCTTCGTGCTTTACACTCTTCCTCACATGATAATGAATATAAACAATGACAAGGCATCACCTCTCGTGCTTTACACTCTTCCTCACATGATAATGACTATAAACAATGGCACGGCTTCACCCTTCATGCTTTGCACTCTTCCTCACATGATAATGAATATAAACAACGGCACGTCATCACCATTCCTACTTTACACTCTTCCTCACCAAGCATATGATATCAATAAAATGGCAAGGCATGAAGTATAAATAACATCCCATGACTTCTGTTCAACTTTAAGAAGGTAAGAGTGTTACAAGAAATTAAAAACAAGCTATAGGTGATATGTGTTGTAGAGAAAAAAGCTTATACTTATCTGCATATGAGTTCTCTGATGTATATATAGTGATTGATCAGAGGAGACAGTTGATCTGTTTGTAGTATATCCCAATAATGTGGGACCGAAATTCGCTCCATTGCTTTACATTATTGTAGCAGAAAGCTTTGTTTGCTCCCCAACTTGATGCTGTAAGATAGAATTAACAATTCATTTGTGGCATAGCACATAGTTTTTTGGCTCAAAACCGCGTACGTCTATTATTGTTTTTTCTACTCTATCTTTTCAGTCTTCAGACTCAATATATATATACTTCAGTCAAGATTGATTCATTTCCTGCTGTCAAAATGAACAAGTAGTTTCTCGTCCTAACATATCTGCCCTACCAGTTTGGATATGTCCTCTTCTGCATGTCTTCTGAAGAGCACATGTCCTATAGGTACAACTACGTGTGATTATGAGGTAAATTTGAATTATCCAAGTACTATTTTAGTGCAGGCTGTTATATGCATTCAATATTCAATCATGGATAACAAGTTGTTAACTGTCTATATTTGACTTCCAAGATATGTTATTCATCACTTAATCTTGTATTTAGTGATAAAGATTTGCTTTGTACTAAATATTGTTGGGTTTTGTTAGTAAAAACAAAAGAGGTGTCAATGGAAAATGGGGAAATGAAATTTTGAATTAGTTCACTTTACTAATGCACTTTGTCCCTCGTTGGAAGAAGGAAAGAAAATTATTGTGTATATATAGAGAAGCACATCTTCTGGCTCTTAAAGAGTTAAGAAGAAGTCGTGCCTCGCGGTGTCGTCGCTCGGCTTCGGTCGATTGATATGATTGATTGATAATTTTTTGGACCCACTGAACATCTCTCCCCTCTATCTTCTGCTCAAAAGCTGTGATTTTCTCCGCCATTTGAGTTCGCCTAAGTTCTGTGATTTGAAGTGACGCTATAACGGAATAGTTATTCTGTTTGATCCTGGGAGGAATTAATTCGAAACCTTGGGCAACTATGAGGGGATTAAATTCCTTAAGCACACACAAGAAACTTGTGGGCTCGGAATTTTTTCTGTTTTGTTTTCTTAAACTAATGTTTACTGATTTTCTGGTTTTGAATACAGTGAGATAACAAATATGTCATAAGCTCGGAACAAGATTCTTGATATTGAAAAAACGACATCGTTGGATGCCGGTGTTTCTGACTCTTTTTTGTTCCAACTAAAAATGCTCCATCAACTGTGGTTATTTCTAACATTAGCTTCTAGTATTACTAAAACTTTTTATGCAGTTTCAAGTTAATAGTGTAGCATGTGGAAGGAAGAAATATTCATACTCTAAAAAGTATTTCATCAATCTATTATCTTCCTCTGACTTCTAACAGTAAGCTTTTCCTGAAAAGCAGTGAAAAATACATTCACTTGATCAGGTTCATCTAAGGGAAGGTTTAGTTATTGAGATATTGAATTAAACAGCCTGGAGATCTGAAATTCAAATTCAGTTACAACACAAAGTGTGAGCTCCAACCTTTTGTGGATATGGAGACTGTCCAGTAGTTTAATAGAGGTGCGCTACACAAGCTGTGCAAGGGCACCAGGTCGTAATACAAAAGAATCCATAAATTTCACAGATAAAGAATTTGGCTATCCGTTTTAAACAGACAAGAAATGATGGTAAAGATTTCACTTATATGCTTTTCTTCAAGGCTTTGTACATAACTTTACAACTCTTTCCTAGCTAGTGGAAAATAAAAACTGAAGATTCTAAGCTAGCTCTAATCTGAAGCTTTGAATGCTACTTCTTGGCTCTTCATTTCATAAACTCAATCTCGAAGTCACATCAACAAAATCATTCTCATTGCAAGGTATTGTTAGACCACTCGTTGGATGATGAAATCCAAACTCTGCTTCTGCTTTGCGTAGCAAGTTCTGGAACAAAGGATGATTCAGGTATGTTATTGGCACAACATATCGCTTCTTCTCAATCTCTCCGACATAAACTGCAAAATGTCCTTTAGGAACATCTGAATGATTCCTTTTAAGAACAGACTGCAATTTGTAGATTTGATTGGCACCGGAAATCATAGGTAACAAACGAAATCCCATTGCTGCTTGATATGTGGTTGAAGTAGGACTTGTTTAGATTGATAAAGAATTGTGTTTGGTCTGGAATTTGTTGTGAAGTTTTCACAGGAAAAGCTTATATTTATAGAGCTGCTTGCATATAGTTCCATCGCGTGTCAGCTGTAGTTTGCAGTATTTTAATTCCGTGTGAATGCATCAGCGTGAAGTGGTCAATACAAGTGGCTAAATTATTGCATATATAGCAAGTCGTACAACAAAAACTTTCAAAACATTACCATGTGATGTGATGAGAGGATGTGTATATCGAAAACAACCACACAGAACCTCTGGAGATGGTGTCGAACACCACTTGACCTCTTGGTTATCGTCTGCAGTTTTCCCGTTCAATATAGTTTGATGGCTTAAACTCTTCTTCATATTTATATTCTGTCCGTCTCATTTTATGTGAAGGTATTTGACCGTGCACTGAATTTAAGAAATTAAAACACTTTTACCATGTAAGTAAGTATCTGGTTTTGGTCCTCAGTATAATTTAATTAAGATTGGTTTACTTCCTACTGGTTTTAGTTGCTCATTCTGACATATCTGCCCTACCAGTTTGGATATGTCCTTTTCTACATTTATTTATCCAGGTACTGTTTTGGTGCAGGTTGTTATATTCATCCAATATCCAATCATTGATACAAGTTTGTCTTTCTGTAGATATTTAGTTAACTGTCCATATTTGAATTTTACAGACATGTTATTCATGCATAAAGTGATAAGATTTAACAGTGAATTTTACACTGATGTTTCATTAATTTCTATATTTAGTGACATGTCACTGTCAATCAAGATCTTTTACAGAAATTAAATAATCATCTTAGCTTAACTTGTAGTTGGCATGTGAAATGCTTATGAGAAAGCGCAGAGGATGGAGATCGGTTGCTAGTGGAGAAGAATACATGATCATTTTGTCCCTAATTTGGAGATTCTGAATTCAGATTCCATCTCCAATCTTGGTGGTAGGTTTATGAAACACATTTACTTGTGGCCATAGGCTTAGTCCAGGTGTACACGAGATGGCTCAAACACCATAGTCATAATAAAGAAAAGAATACTGTCAACCACCAGCAGCTGTTGTTATGGCCTATGGGTCTTGTGGTTTTTTTCCGGGGGGTGGGGGTGGGGGTGCCTCACATGGCTTTGATCACAAACCTCAATAAACTTTATAACAGTACTATGCGATGAGAGGACATGTTCTATAGGTACAGCAACATGTGAATATATCATCCAGGTACTATTTTTGTGCAGGTTGTTATATTTTTTAGTAACCAAATAGCGTGGGACCAAAATTCACTCCAAGAAAGCATCACCAACTTGATGCTGTAAGATAGAGGAATTTTCTTTTGATTTAACAATACATATATCATATTGTTAGGACCGAAAATAATCAGGTGTCATGCGGAAGCTAGTAACGCAACAATTGAACGACGATAAACCAGACAATAAAAGAGAAATCTACCAAATGAGACACAAACATTTAACGTGGTTCGGTCAACTGACCTACGTCCACCGCGGAAATGAGCAATCCACTATAATAAAAGAGAGTACAAAATATCGAGAGAACAACCTCACGAAGAGGCAAACACAAGTGACACATTACACTTGTCCCGTAAAGTTCTCCCCCTAAACACGACTCTCAACCCATATGGCTACATTGTGGATGCTGCTGAATGAGAAAGAAGGATCCTCAATTTATAGAAGTCCAAACCTTTTCCTACAAGAAAAAGGACTAGCCAAACATGGAAGAACTATGATTTCCTTCTACAAAAAGGAAAACCCAAATATGGTAAATATGTTGTCCTTTCCTTCAAGAAATAGGAAAACCAAATATGGTTAGAAAATCCGGACAACCCTTAACACATATATGGCCTAGCACATAGTTTCCTGCTCAAAACCACGTACCTAGCTCTACCAAATGAGATTGTTGACTGCAATCCGAACCTTTCCACAAGGTTAAGCAAATCACACATTAGTTTCTTGGTTCCAGGGACTAAGCATAGCCTGCCGCGCAGAAATATTGAATTATATATTTTTATCAAATGTAAAAAATATAGTAAAGAGGCGGGATTTACTATGAGAAAGCAGTATTACCTAGGACTATGGTTAATAAATTCCTGGTAGAGAAAGAGCATAGAAGTTGAAAAAGGTGGTACAGAATGATATGTATTATTTATGTATGCAGACTATCGATGTATTTAGCTTCAGAATTTCAAATCACTGCTCTATCTTCCTCATTCTGTACCAAAATAATGCTTCAGAATCATTGGTGATGAAGCTAGCAGCAACCCTCGGCTTATTTACAACTCCACTCGCACGCAGTTTTCTGTTTCAGGCACTGTGGAATATCTCTTTTTTGGCCTCAATGATTGAATCAAGATTGGTTCATTTCTTCCTGTCACAATGAATAATTTGTTGCTCATCCTGAAATATCTATCCTACCAATTTGCGCTTATCCTTTTTGACAGTTCTTCTCAAGAGCACATGTCCTATAGGTACAGGTACATGTGATTATGAGGTCATTGTAAATTATCCGGACACTATCTTTATGCAGGTTGCTATATGAATCCATTATTCAAATCATTGATTCTGACATATCAAAGACTTATTAATTTGATTACAAACTTAAGCCTAGATTGTGTATCTTAATTTGTTTCTATAATTGTGTCTGGATAAGGAGATTTTAGTAGCGACGGGCTGAAAAAGGCAGAGTTTTAACCAAGGCAGACAATGGTATGGCAAGTGTAAAATAGGCAACCATTCTGTGAATAAATGCAGGATTTTTGTTGAAAAAGGCAGAGTTTTTACCAGTTTTTCAATCTGCAGGATTTTTGTTGCAGCTGATTACTTGGCAATGTAAATCCGTTACTTACACTATTAGTAATAACAGACTGGAATTGAGGATAAGATGCTGAAAAGCAATGTAATGTTTGAACTACTAGCAAACTTCTATCCTACAATATACTTGACGGTACGGATTGAAGAACTAGGCTTGTAATCCTCCTTTATTAATTGTAGTGACATTCAAGTGAGAAGTGACACGTAGAAATGTAGTCTCACCGCATGGTATAGTATAAGGCCACCCGTTGGATAATCAAATCTGTATTCTTCCTCTGCATGCCTCAACAAGTCTTGAAACAAAGGATGCTTCAAACAAGAGATAGGAACCACGAATCGGTGCTTATTATTATGGCTCTCTCCAACATAAACTGCTATGTGACCCTTGGGAACATCTGTTAATTTTGCTGAAGTGGTTGCAGTTGATCTTTGGTGGAGAAAAATGCTGTGTTTAGCATGATCAAAGATTGTCTTGAGATGAATCCTCATGTCGATGAACTTCTGTTCAAGTTTTAGCTGGTGAGAATGCAGCAAGTTATCGTATACAAAAGCTTTAAGTGATATGTAGTGTGAAGAAATAGGCTTATGGTTTTTGCAAATGAGTTGTCTGACTTATATTTTTATATATAGTAGTAACCAAATAGTGTGAGACCAAAATTCACTCTAACAAAGCATTCCCAGCTTGATGCTGTAAGATAGAAGAATTTTCTTTTGATTTTACAACACATATGCTCAAAACCGCGTACATCAACGTAGACTTAGTTGTTTCATCTTCTTTTTCTATTTGATTATTTATTGTTTTTGCTGCTCTTATCTTTTCATATTTCAGACTAAAGGGAGATTTACTCATGAGACATATTTGGGGCCTTTGATGTTTAGTTGTAGTACTTGAATGCAGCCATTTTCTCCCCACCTGCTTCTCTAATTTCTATAAATAATAGTATGAGGTTTTGATATATCAAAAGGTTTTGAGAAGACTTAGAAGTCAACCAGATGAGATTGTTGACTTTAATCCTAACCTTCCACAACATTTTTAAGCAGATCACACATTAGTGTCTTGGTCATGGGACCCGCCCACTATTACTATGAACTAAGCCCTGCCCCCTTCTCGTTGGATGACCGGCCCTTAGACTTGGTGAACTCCTGTCGCGATGAATTAAACTCCGTTCCATGTGGCAGATAAGAAATTGCAGCCTTCCAAATAAGAATTGGCCGGTCCATGGATATACCATGAAGTTACAAAGGTTGTACCTGTGAACCAACCCCCTACGGCGAAATAGGCACAAGGAGAGTGCAATAGACCGGACCAGCCTACAAAGAGATGAAATCCCGATTACATTACTGCAGGCCAAAGTTTTATTTGAAAGAGCAAGCCAGAGAAAAGAAGCGTTTAGATAATAGGAGTACCTTTTTTCCTAATCTCATCTACTGAAAAAGGGAGCCCCCTTGATCACCTGAAGAGATTTTTAGGCAGAATTGGCATAATTATTTCCGTGAGGATTGAGCTGCCAAAAGAGATTATCCTCCTTTGGGGTACAGAATGATATCTATTGTTTCGACAATAAAGAAAAGAAATAATTCCATTTTAGGTGTTTTTCACTTGATTGTAGTGGGGATTCATCATAGTCTAGTAGCTAAGAAACCACAATTTGAATCAGTGTTATGAATTCATTTCTAGGCGGCTCGAGCTCACTACTGCCGAGTTGGCTTTCCATTCACCTATTAACTATATGCAGACTATCTATATGCCGAGTTGAAATTTTTGTGAATTTTGCCAAACCCGCCCGTCACGCCCCATTGCCATCCCTATGTATTTAGCTTCAGAACTGCAAATCACTTCTCTAACTTCCTCATTCTGTACTTGTACCAAAATAATGCTTCAGAATACATTGGTGATGAAGCTAGCAGTGACCCTCGGCTTATTTTACAACTTTACTCACACATAGTTTTCTATTTCAGGTACCCAATGATTCATTCAAGATTGGTTCATTCCTTGCTGTCACAATGAATAATTTGTTTCTATCCTGAAATATCTGTCCTACCAATTTGGGCTTAATTCTTTTTGACAATTCTACTCAAGAGCACAAGTGATTCTGAGGTCATTATAAATTATCCGAACACTATTTTTATGCAGGTTGCTATATGCATCCAATATTCAATCATTGATTCTGACATATCAAAAACTATTAATTTGATTACAAACTTAAGCCTAGATTAAGTATCTTAAGATTCTTTGATATTAATAAAAGGATATCCTTGGGTGCTGGTTTTGCGACTAGGTTTATTCTATCTGAAACTGTTGTCTCTTTCTACATTTACTTCTTCGATTATTAAAACTTTTTGTGCAAGTAATTCAAGATAATGGTGTGCTTGATCTGGTTGTTCTACTAAATTCTATCTTATTTGATATCTTTTTCCCTGTGTAGCATGTGATAAGATGAACATTTTTACTCTAAGAAGTCTTTCATTATCTCCCTGACTTGTAATATAGTAGCTTTTCCTGGAAAGCAGAGAAGGTCATAAATTCTAATTCAGTTACAATACAAAATGTGAGCGCATAGCTCCAATTAATGTGGCCAGGTTTACCTAATACTTGTGCTTGTGGACATAACAGTGGACTAGTCGAGGTGTACACAAGATATCCAGGTACAACGGTTGTAATAAAAAAGATACACGGGCATTTAACAGATGATAAAGAATTTGCTATCCATTTTCTATAGACAACAAATAATGGTAAAGATAATTTATATGCTTTGATCTAAGGCTTTTTACATTAGTTTACAACTCTTGCCTAGTAAGATGAAAAAAACTAAAACTGAAAAGTCTAAGCTAGCTCTATCTGAAGCTCAGAATGCTACTTCATTTCATAGATTCAATCTCGAAGTCACATCAACAAAATCATCCTCATTGCAAGGAATTGTTAGACCACCCGTTGGATGATGAAATCCAAACTCTTCTTCTGCTTTCCGCAATAAGTTCTGGAATGAAGGATGATCGAGGTATGTTATTGGCACCATATACCTTTTCTTCTCTCTTTCACCGACATAAACTGCAAAATGTCCCTTTGGGACATCTGAATGATTTCTTGTTAGAAGAGACTGTAGTTTCTTGGCACTGGAAATCATTGGTAACAAACGAAATCCCATGATGACTTCTCTTTAACTTTAAGAGAATGTTATAAAAAATTGGAAACAAGCTTTAAGTGATATGTGTTGTAGAGAAAGAAGCTTATGCTTTTCTGCATATGACTTCTCTGATGTATATATAGTCATTGATTGGAGGAGTTAGTTGATTTATTTGTAGTATATCCCAACAGTGTGGGACCGAATTCGCTCTAACAAAGCATGACAGAGGACTCAATTGCTTTACATTATTGTAGCAGAAAGCTTTATTTGCTCCCCAACTTGATGCTGTAAGATAGAATTAACAATTCATTTGTGGCATAGCACATAGTTTTTTGGCTCAAAACCGCGTACGTCTATTATTGTTTTTGCTACTCTATCTTTTCAGTCTTCAGACTCAAGATATATATACTTCAATCAAGATTGGTTCATTTCCTGCTGTCAAAATGAATAAGTAGTTTCTCATCCTGACATACCTGCCCTACCAGTCTGGATATGTCCTTTTCTACATTTCTTCTGAAGAGCACTTGTCCTATAGGTACTACTACATGTGATTATGAGGTCATTTTAATTTATCCAGATACTATTTTGGTGCAGGTTGCTATATGCATTCAATATTCAATCATTGAAAACAAGTTGTTAACCGTCTATATTTGACTACCAAGATATGTTATTCATCACTAAATCTTGTATTTAGTGATAAAGATTTACTTTGTACTAAATATGTATTAAACAGATTTGCTTCAGCTTGTCTCAAGATACAACCTCGGATTTTTATGCCTTAAATGTGCTTTGTGAGGTTGAGCCGGTTTAGCTACTGGTATTTCCCTTATTTTCTTGATTTACTGACAGATTATAAAGATTCTTTACAGATTAAGTAAGATCATTTTGACATTATTTCAAGTTGGCGTGCAAAATGCTTATGAGAAAGTCCACGAGATAGAGATTAACAACCTGCTGCTTCTTTAATTACAAAAAATAAATAAAAGACTATTAATTTGATTACCAAGTCAAGCCTAGATTATGTATCTTAAATTCTTGGATGCTGGTGTTTCTGACACTTTTTTGTTCTAACTAAAACTTCTCCAAATTGTGGTTATTTCTAACATTAGCTTCTAGTATTACTAAAAACTTTTTATGCCGTTTCAAGCTAATAGTGCTTGATCTTCTAGGTGTTTGTCCATATTTTCTTATCATAAATGATTTTCCTATCTCATGAAGGATAGGACAACATATTTATCATAATTTGGTTTTTCTTTTCCTAGAAAGAAAATATAATTCTTCCATATTTGGCTAGTCCCTTCTCTTTTAGGCAAAGGTTTGGAGTTTATAAATTGAAGATCCGTCCCTCTCATTCAGCAACATCCACAATGTAGTCATACGGGGTTTGAGAGTCGTGTTTAGGGGGAGAACTTTACGGGACAAGTGTTATTGTGTCATTTGTGTTTGCCTCTTCGTGAGGTTTTGTCGGATTCATCATCGTTCAAGGTTTGCTTTACTAGCTTCCGCATGACACCTGCTTTTTCGGTCCTAACAAGATCTGAGGTCGATTAATTTCTATGTTAAGCACTATCTTTTCCTTCTGTAGCATGTTGCAAGAAGAAATTTTCACTCTAAAAAGTCTTTATATGCTTTGCTTGAAGGCTCTGTACATAAGTTTAATACTCTTTCCTAGCAAGATGCATGATGAAAAACAAAAACTGAAAATTCTAAGCTAGCTCTAATCAGAATGCTACTTCAATATGGCTCTTCATTTCATAAATTCAATCTCGAAGTCACATCAACAAAATCATTCTCATTGCAAGGTATTGTTAGACCACTCGTTGGATGATGAAATCCAGACTCTTCTTCTGCTTTGCGTAACAACTTCTGGAAAGAAGGATGGTTCAGGTATGTTACAGGCACAACGTATCGTTTCTTCTCAATCTCTCCGACATAAACTGCAAAATGTCCTTTAGGAACATCTGAATGATTCCTTTTAAGAACAGACTGCAATTTGTAGATTTGATTGGCACCGGAAATCATAGGTAGCAAACGAAATCCCATTGCTTCTTGATATGTGGTTGAAGTAGGACTTGTTTAGATTGATAAAGATTTGTGTTTGATCTGGAATTTGTTGTGAAGTTTTCACTGGAAAAGGTTGTATTTATAGAGCTTCTTGCATATAGTTCCATCGCGTGTCAGCTGTCGTTTGCAGTAATTTTTAATTCCCTGTGAATGCATCAGCATCAAGTGGTCAATTCAAGTGGCTAAAGAACCTGACCCATTCCTTTGAATTTATTGCATAAATAGCAGATCGTACAACAAAAACTTTTAAAAACATTACCATGTGATATGATGAGAGGATGTGTATATCAGAAACCACAAACCAGAACATCTGGAAATGGTATCGACCTCTTTGTTACTGTCTGCACTTTCCCCGTTCAATGTAGTTTTGATGGCTTAAACTCTTCATCATATTTGTATTCCGTCCGTCTCATTTTATGTGAAGGTATGTGATTGAGCACTGAATTTAAGAAATTAAAATACTTTTGACGTGTAAGTCAAATATATAAGTAGTACCAAAATTAGCCTTTGAAGCGAGTGGTGGTTAGATTTTCCAAAAAGAGAAATTAAATGTGNGGGGGGGGAGGGAGGGGGTGTATTGGTTCTACACTTGCACTTTATAGAAAAATGCACTGCACGCGGACGCAATGACATGAGCTTCAAATCCATTACTCAAAACTGGGAAACGTAATTTATCCACACTGGTGTTTAGGTTGTTTATAGACATTTTGGCGTAATTGCCTTCAATTTTGAGAAGGAGTTAACTTCTATTTAGTTACTAAGAGATATTTTTACATTATCATGTCACTTAAAGTAATTAAGATTTACTCCCTCCGTGAGTTTAAGAAAGAAAGACAGACTTTTGAAGCTTGTATTTTAAAACAAGCCACAAATGTTTGTTGCGCAAAGACATCTATCTTAATCAATCTGGACTGATACTGGAGGAATGCTTCAGAATACACTGGTAATGAAGCTAGCATTCAGTGCCCCTCGACTTATTTCACAATTTCATCCATCTAGAATTTTATATTTAAATTTGGCATGGTGAAATAGTACTATCTGGTTTTGGCCCTCAGTATAATTCAATTAAGATTGGTTTACTTCCTGCTGTCACAATGAATAATTAGTTGCTCATCCTGACATATCTGCCCTACCAGTTTGGATATGTCATCCAATATCCATCATTGATACAAGTTTGTCTTTCTGAATTTAACAGACATGTTATTCATGCATTTAATCTTGCATAAAGTGATAAGATTTGCTTCGTACTAAATGTAATACACAGATTTTCTTTGGCTTGTGTAACGACCCGACCGATCGTTTTGAGCTCTAGCGCGTTCTTCGGCGATTTGAGACCATGAGCAGCTTCACTTCAGGTATTATGACTTGTACGCATGGTCGGAATTGAATTTCAGGAGTTTTGGAGTTGATTTGGAATGAGAATTCTCGTTTCGGAAGCTTTAGGTTGAAGAATTGACTAAGGTTGGATTTTTGAGTAAACGACCTCGGAATTGAGATTTGAAGGTTCCAGCAGGTTCGTATGATGATTTCGGACTTGGCCGTATGTTCGGATGGGGTTTTGGATGACCCGGGATCATTTCAGCGTCTATTGTGGAAGTTGGCATTTTGGAAGAAATTCATAAATTTGGGTTGAAGTGCATTTCAATGTTATCGATGTCTGTTTGGGATTCCGAGTCTGAGAACCTATCAGGATGGAATNTTTATATGCTTTGCTTGAAGGCTCTGTACATAAGTTTAATACTCTTTCCTAGCAAGATGCATGATGAAAAACAAAAACTGAAAATTCTAAGCTAGCTCTAATCAGAATGCTACTTCAATATGGCTCTTCATTTCATAAATTCAATCTCGAAGTCACATCAACAAAATCATTCTCATTGCAAGGTATTGTTAGACCACTCGTTGGATGATGAAATCCAGACTCTTCTTCTGCTTTGCGTAACAACTTCTGGAAAGAAGGATGGTTCAGGTATGTTACAGGCACAACGTATCGTTTCTTCTCAATCTCTCCGACATAAACTGCAAAATGTCCTTTAGGAACATCTGAATGATTCCTTTTAAGAACAGACTGCAATTTGTAGATTTGATTGGCACCGGAAATCATAGGTAGCAAACGAAATCCCATTGCTTCTTGATATGTGGTTGAAGTAGGACTTGTTTAGATTGATAAAGATTTGTGTTTGATCTGGAATTTGTTGTGAAGTTTTCACTGGAAAAGGTTGTATTTATAGAGCTTCTTGCATATAGTTCCATCGCGTGTCAGCTGTCGTTTGCAGTAATTTTTAATTCCCTGTGAATGCATCAGCATCAAGTGGTCAATTCAAGTGGCTAAAGAACCTGACCCATTCCTTTGAATTTATTGCATAAATAGCAGATCGTACAACAAAAACTTTTAAAAACATTACCATGTGATATGATGAGAGGATGTGTATATCAGAAACCACAAACCAGAACATCTGGAAATGGTATCGACCTCTTTGTTACTGTCTGCACTTTCCCCGTTCAATGTAGTTTTGATGGCTTAAACTCTTCATCATATTTGTATTCCGTCCGTCTCATTTTATGTGAAGGTATGTGATTGAGCACTGAATTTAAGAAATTAAAATACTTTTGACGTGTAAGTCAAATATATAAGTAGTACCAAAATTAGCCTTTGAAGCGAGTGGTGGTTAGATTTTCCAAAAAGAGAAATTAAATGTGTTATTTCGACAAGCTTAGGAAAATGTATCACATAAAATGGGAGAGAGTTAAAAGGTTTGCAACTTTGGTTACGATTAGTCACATGGCTTAGCTCAGGTACATAGCTCTGCAGAAAAGGAAAAAGCTGTAGTAAAAGCTATATCCCTAATTCCTGAAAATAATGCATTCACTCTAACAATGTTGAAAAGGCTTCACTTGTCTTGATGATTTCAACTGCTATAATTTCAATCTTGATGATGCCACAAAAAAAAAAAGGGAGGGGGGGGGGGGGGGGGGGGGA
>ML298628.1:1133-11989 GCA_005239495.1 Nicotiana undulata | reverse complement strand
GGGGGGGGAGGGAGGGGGTGTATTGGTTCTACACTTGCACTTTATAGAAAAATGCACTGCACGCGGACGCAATGACATGAGCTTCAAATCCATTACTCAAAACTGGGAAACGTAATTTATCCACACTGGTGTTTAGGTTGTTTATAGACATTTTGGCGTAATTGCCTTCAATTTTGAGAAGGAGTTAACTTCTATTTAGTTACTAAGAGATATTTTTACATTATCATGTCACTTAAAGTAATTAAGATTTACTCCCTCCGTGAGTTTAAGAAAGAAAGACAGACTTTTGAAGCTTGTATTTTAAAACAAGCCACAAATGTTTGTTGCGCAAAGACATCTATCTTAATCAATCTGGACTGATACTGGAGGAATGCTTCAGAATACACTGGTAATGAAGCTAGCATTCAGTGCCCCTCGACTTATTTCACAATTTCATCCATCTAGAATTTTATATTTAAATTTGGCATGGTGAAATAGTACTATCTGGTTTTGGCCCTCAGTATAATTCAATTAAGATTGGTTTACTTCCTGCTGTCACAATGAATAATTAGTTGCTCATCCTGACATATCTGCCCTACCAGTTTGGATATGTCATCCAATATCCATCATTGATACAAGTTTGTCTTTCTGAATTTAACAGACATGTTATTCATGCATTTAATCTTGCATAAAGTGATAAGATTTGCTTCGTACTAAATGTAATACACAGATTTTCTTTGGCTTGTGTAACGACCCGACCGATCGTTTTGAGCTCTAGCGCGTTCTTCGGCGATTTGAGACCATGAGCAGCTTCACTTCAGGTATTATGACTTGTACGCATGGTCGGAATTGAATTTCAGGAGTTTTGGAGTTGATTTGGAATGAGAATTCTCGTTTCGGAAGCTTTAGGTTGAAGAATTGACTAAGGTTGGATTTTTGAGTAAACGACCTCGGAATTGAGATTTGAAGGTTCCAGCAGGTTCGTATGATGATTTCGGACTTGGCCGTATGTTCGGATGGGGTTTTGGATGACCCGGGATCATTTCAGCGTCTATTGTGGAAGTTGGCATTTTGGAAGAAATTCATAAATTTGGGTTGAAGTGCATTTCAATGTTATCGATGTCTGTTTGGGATTCCGAGTCTGAGAACCTATCAGGATGGAATAATCAAATGTTATTGTGCAACCTCATGTGTACTTGCCTAGGGTGCTGAGAATGGTAAGATTTAGTAGTAAACTTTTAATTTTCATTCAGGATATCTTAAACAGTAAATCCGGCTAAGTGCTATGCAGAATGCAGGTATTGTAGGAGTAGGTAACCTCGTCCGAATAAGGCAGAGTTTTAACCAAGTCAGACAGTGGCAGGGCAAGTGTAAAATAGGCAACCATTCACTATTTTGGTGAGTGTAAAATACTCTCTTTTAATTTTTGCATTCCTACTATCTCTTTTCCGTTTTGGTTTAAATGCTGCATGATTCCAATTTCCAAATGATTGCTTACAAGTTTTTCACTCTGCAGGATTTTTGCTGCAGCTGATTACATTCAAGTGACTTGGCAATGTAAATCCGTTACTTACACTATCAGTAATAACAGTTGGGATAATGAGATGCTGAAAAACAATGTATTGCCTTAAACAACACTGATATTACAAGAAAATATATCCAAATGTCCCGGTAAAGTTGGGACTGTGTAATGTATGAACTACTAGTAAACTTCTAACCTACAATATACTGACGGTACAGATTGAAGAACTAGACTTGTAATCCTCCTTTATCAATTAGTAGTGCCATTCAAGTGAGAAGTGACACGTAGAAATGCAGTCTCACTGCATGGTATAGTAAGGCCACCCGTTGGATAATCGAATCTGTATTCTTCCTCTGCATGCCTCAACAAGTCTTGAAACAAAGGATGCTTCAAACAAGAGATAGGAACCACGAATCGATGCTTATTATTATGGCTCTCTTCAACATAAACTGCTATGTGACCCTTGGGAACATCTGCCAATTTTGATGAAGTGGTTGCAGTTGTTCTTTGGTGGAGAATATTATTCTGTTTAGCATGTTGAAAGATTGTCTTCAGATGAATCCTCATGTCGATAAAATTCTCTTCAAGTTTTAGCTGGTAAGAATGCTGCGAGAAATTGAAAACAAGCTTCAAGTGATATGTAGTCTGAAGAAATAGGCTTATGGTTTTTGCAACTGAGTTCTCTGACTTATATTTTTATATATATGGAATGGTTGGAGGAGTTACTTGATTTATTTTTAGTAGTATCCCAACAGTGTGGGACCAAAACTTCACCCTAACAAAGCGTGACAGTGGGCTCAATTGCTTTACATTATTGTGACAGAAATCTCTGTTTGCTTCCCAACTTGTTGCTGTAAGATATAGAAGAATTTTTTAGTTAACACTACATTTATAGCATAGCACATAGTTTCCCCGTGCTCAAAACCGTGTACTTCTACGTTGACTCAGTTTTTTACTTCATATCTTGCCTCATGCAGAAATGCAGGATAAGCTGCATATAATAGACCCTTGTGGTCCGGCCCTTCCCCGTACCCGCGCATAGCGGGAGCGTAATGCACCGGGCTGCCATATCTTGGTCCTGGGACAATGCATAGCTACATCACTTAGAAATATTAAACTATATTGTACCATGAGAAAGCAAGAATAATTGTACAGGAGATTCATCGCCAACGGATAGTCGAGTAGCTAAGAGACCACAATTTAATCGCAGTGTCATAAGTGCATTTATTAGTGGCCGCAGGTCACTGCTGCGCGCCCAACTGGATTTCCATTAGCCTCTTTACTATATGTAAATGTATCTATCTTCAGAACTGCAAATCACTGATCTATCTTCCTCATTTTCTACTATTAACTGAATAATGCTTGAGAATATATTGGTGATACGGCCATCAGTGCCCTTAGGCTTAATTTACAACTCCAATTACCCGCAGTTTTCTATTTCGAGCATTGTGAAATATCTCTTTTTGTCCCTCAGTATAATTCAATTAAGATAGGTTCATTTCCTGCTGTCAAAATGGATAAGTTGTTTCTCACATCCTGACATAACTGCCCTACCAATTTTAGGTACATGTCCCATATATCTGTACAACTACATGTGATTATGAGGTAATATTTTGGTGCAGGTTGTTATATGCATTCAATATTCAATCATTGATAACAAGTTTGATTCATCATTTAACGTTGTGCATAGTGATAAAAATCTGCTTTGTACTTGTTGCGGCCAAACGGACACGCAAGTAAACGCGGTCGTCAAGTAATAAAGTGACTAAAAGTCGGATGTCGAACCCACGAGGACTTGTTATTAACTATTAACTAAGTTAGACTATCCTAATTATCTAAACAAGAATTAACCCTAATAATATTTGATTCTAAACTAATAAAGAAAACAAATAGTGAACTCTGAACAAGGGAAAAGCTGATTTTTATGATATCAATGTAATGAAAACGATCTAGGGTGATGGGCTATCTAACAATCATATTGTATTCTTCAATTGAATTAACTAATTAATTTATCTGGTTTATTGGTTAACAGGGTTAATATTAGTCATAAGAATCTGTCGAGTTCTTACTCGTCTATTCAAGCTAACCTAACGCCTATATGTCTATGGAGTTAGAATCAACAAGAACGCATTTATAATTCCTGTAAATTGACCAAGCAAGGCAATTAGGTATATGTCTATCCTAACCGCGAATCCGTTCCCCGATGCCCAGGTTCAAAACTTGCTCTACTCAATCCTATATGCAATCTAGAATTCCCACTTTTGAGTTCAACTCTAAATTCGTAGATAGTATTCAATTGGTGATCAAACAATCAAATAATTAAGCGCAAGATTGAATAAATAAACCAATGCGATAAACTAAGAAATCAGAATCAATATCCGAATAACAATAGTCATGAAAGAACCACAACCCTAGAACGGGAGGTTTAGCTCCACATAGACATGGTAGCAAAACAACAAATCATACAAAGAAACATAAAAACTACAAAGTTTGATGGAAGAAAGATGGATATTGATGAATTTCGGCCTCCACGGCGGCTCTGTGCTTGTGTTTTTCTCTAAAAGTCACGTTCTCCCCTCAAAATTGAGTTTAGACTTGCTTTTATAAGTGTTGGGTAGGTCTAGGGTCGAATTAAACGAGTCCCGGTCGAAATAGGAAAAATTCCCGTCATCGGCGCCCTGAGTAGCGTCGGGCGCCCACCAGGGCGCTGCCTTGAAAGAGCAAATTGTCTCCAGCGCCACAGGTGGTGCCAAGCCCTGCCTGTGGCGCCCAAAAATGCATTTTTTCCGGTTTTGTGTGTTTTCGCTCTAATTTTGTGTGTTTCGTCCCCAATTGCTCCCAAATCATTCCTACACATAAAAACACCACAAACCAATATAAATCATCACAATTAACATCTAAAACTCACGAAACAAAAGTAAAATATGAAGCGATATACATGAAAATATATATACTTTAAGCTAAACATCAGTACTAAAATTGTAATAAGCAGATCTGCTTCGGCTCGTCTTAAGATACAACATCAGATTTGGATGCCTTAAATTCTCTGTATGAGGTTGAGCTGGTTTTGTCACTGGTATTTCCCTTATTTCTTGATTTACTGACAGATTATTTAACATTTTCTACAGGTTAAATGATCATCTTAACCTACCTGCTGCTTCTTTTGTTACAAAAAGAAAAGACTATTAATTCGATTACCAACTCATGCCTAGATTCAGAAGCGGATATAGTGTTCTGGGGACGGGTTCAACTGAACCCATAACTTTCGACACAGAATAAAAATTTATATGTAAAAGTTCATTAAAATTGCAAAAATTAGTACATGTGAACCATAACTTTAAAAATATAATGGGTTCAATGCTAAAACCCATAAAAATTGAACTCATAGGGGTTAGATCCTGGATCCGCCTCTGCCTAGATTGTATCTTAACATTGCTGATATTGGAAAAAAAGAAGAAGATATACTTGGATTATGGTTACTACGAGTAGGTTTATTCTAACTGAAAATTCTTCATGAACTGTTGTTATATTCAACATTAGTTTAAAGTATTACCATTCAAGGTAATTGTGCTTGTCAATTGTCTATTAATTTCTTCCATCTTATTTCACTATATTTTTCATGTGTAGCATTTGGGAATAGGAACTTTTCATACAATCTATTATCTCCCTCTGAATCTAGCAGACTCAGTTGCGGAATCATCAAGGGAATTCAAAAAATAAAAGAAGTAAACATACTAAGGAATTAAGGGCATTCAACAACTAATATATACAAAAAAAAAAATTAACCTTATATTCACAGTGTAATTTTTCGGCAAAAGAGTAGTTGATCCGGGAAAGCAGAGAAGCATACTTGATCAGTTCATCCCCAAGAGATGGTTGACTTATTAATATATTGAAGTAACAACCTACGATCCCGAAAGTGAGCCATCAGCTTCAATCTTTGTGGGCAGGTTTACCTAACACTTGTGCTTGTGGATATCGCGGACTGCCCAGTGGATTAGTCGAGGTGCAGTAAAAAAGTTATTCAATCTCAAAGTCACATCAATAAAGTCATTCTCATTGCAAGGTATTGTTAGACAACCCATTGGATGATGAAAGCCAAACTCTTCTTCTGCTTTGCGTAACAAGTTCTGGAAAGAGAAGAAACTGCAGTCAGTTTTTACAAGGAATCATTCAGATGTTCCAAAAGGACATTTTGCAGTTTATGTAGGTGAGAGAGAGAAGAAACGATACATGGTGCCCATTACGTACCTGAATCATCCTTCTTTCCACAACTTGTTGTGCAAAGCAGAAGAAGAATTTGGATTTCAACATCCAGCGAGTGGTCTGACAATTCCTTGCAATGAGGATGATTTTGTTTATGTGACATCTCGATTGTGAAATGAAGAATTTGGATTTGCATTCTGAGCTTCAGATTAGACTAGCTTAGAATTTTTAGTTTTAGTTTTTTCATCTTACTAGGCAAGAGTTGTAAACTTACTACAGCCTTCAAGCAAAGTATATAAATGAAATATTTACCATCATTTGTTGTCTTTAGAATAACGGATAGCCAAATTCAATAATCGTGCATCTTTTTTTTTTATTACAACCGTGGTGCCTAGACATCTTATGTACACCTCGACTAATCCACTGGGAAATCTGTTATATCCACAAGCACAAGTGTTGGGTAAACCTGGCCCCAGAATATTGGAGCGGATGCACTCACATTTGGTGCTGTAACTGAATTTCAATTTAAGATCTCAACAACTCAACCATCCCTTTGGGATGAACTGACGATGTAATCTTCTCTACGTTCCAGGAAAAGCGACTATTACAAGTCAGAGGGAGATAATGAAAGACTTCTTAGAGTAAAAATGTTCATCTTATCACTGTATTGCATGCTACACAGGGAAAAGATATCAAATAAGATACTCCCTCTGTTCCAATTTATGTGAACATGTTTGACTGGACACGGAGTTTAAGAAAAATGAAGACTTTTGGAATTTGTGGTCCTAAACAAGTCAAAAAGGGGCCAGAAGTATTTGTGTGGTTATAAAAGCTTTATCATTAAGGGTATAATTGTAAGTTTCGGCAAAATTGTTTCCAAAATTAGAAATGGGTCATTCTTTTTTGAACGGACCAAAAAAGAAATAGGTTCACATAAACTGGATCGGAAGGAGTAGAATTTAGTAGAACAACCAGATCAAGCACACCATTATTAAACCTAGTCGCAAAACCAGCACCCAAGGATATCCTTTAATTAATATCAGCATGAAAGAATCTTAAGATACTTAAACTAGGCTTAAGTTTGTAATCAAATTAATAGTCTTTGAGATGTCAGAATCAATGATTGAATAATGGATTCATATAGCAACCTGCATAAAGATAGTGCCCGGATAATTTACAATGACCTCATAATCACATGTACCTGTACCTACAGGACATGTGCTCTTGGAAAGAACTGTCCAAAAGGATAAGCACAAATTGGTAGGAAAGATATTTCAGGATGACCAACAAATTATTCATTGTGACAGCAAGAAATGAACCAAATCATTGAGGGCCAAAAAAGAGATATTCCACAGTACAGTTCCTGAAATAGAAAACTGCGTGTGAGTGTAGTTGTAAAATAAGCGGGGGATCGCTGCTAGCTTCATCACCAATGTATTCTGAAGCTTAGTCCTAAGTAATACTGCTTTCTCATAGTAAATCACACCTCTTTACTACATTTTGTACTATTAATAAAAATATAAAATTCAATATTTCTGCGTGGCGGGCTATGTATACTTAGTCCCTGGAACCAAGAAACTAATGTGTGATTTGCTTAAAGATGTTGCGGAAAGGTTCGGATTGCAGTCAACAATCTCATTTGTTTATAGCAATTAGAGAAGCAGCCTGGGAGAAATTTGTTGCATTCAAGTACTACAACTAAACAACAAGGGCCCCAAATATGCCTCATGAGTAGCAAAAACAATAAATTATCAAACAGAAAAAGATATTATCAATGAAACAACTGAGTCTACTAAATAGAGAAATTAGTATAAGCTAAACAAGCTCAATCTCATACAGCATCAAAATTTGATGCTGTATTTTAAGACAAGCCAAAGAAAATCCGTCTATTACACTTTTAGTACGAAGCAAATCTTATCACTTTATGCAATTGGACAGTTAACTAAATATCTTCAGAAAGACAAACTTGTATCAATGATTGGATATTGGATGAATATAACAACCTGCACCAAAACAGTACCTGGATAAATAAATGTAGAAAATGACATATCCAAACTGGTAGGGCAGATATGTCAGGATGAGCAACTAAAACCAGTAGGAAGTAAACCAATCTTAATTAAATTATACTGAGGGCCAAAACCAGATACTTATAATTTTGACTTACATGGTAAAGTGTTTTAATTTCTTAAAGTCAAATACCTTCACACAAAATGAGACGGACAGAATATAAATATGATGAAGAGTTTAAGCCATCAAACTATATTCGCACTTACATTGAACGGAAAAAGTGCCAAGAGGTCAAGTGGTGCTCGACATCATCTCCAGAGGTTCTGTGTGGTTGTTTTCGATATATACATCCTCTCATCACATCACATGGTAATGTTTTGAAAGTTTTTGTTGTACGACCTGATATTTATGCAATAATTTCACAGGAATGGGCCATGTTCTTTAGCCACTTGTATTGATCATTTCACGCTGATGCATTCACACGGAATTAAAATACTGCAAACTACAGCTGACACGCGATGGAACTATATGCAAGCAGCTCTATAAATATAAGCTTTTCCTGTGAAAACTTCACAACAAATTCCAGACCAAACACAATTCTTTATCAATCTAAACAAGTCCTACTTCAACCACATATCAAGCAGCAATGGGATTTCGTTTGTTACCTATGATTTCCGGTGCCAATCAAATCTACAAATTGCAGTCTGTTCTTAAAAGGAGTCATTCAGATGTTCCTAAAGGACATTTTGCAGTTTATGTCGGAGAGATTGAGAAGAAGCGATACGTTGTGCCAATAACATACCTGAATCATACTCCGTTCCAGAACTTGTTACGCAAAGCAGAAGAAGAGTTTGGATTTCATCATCCAATGAGTGGTCTAACAATACCTTGTAATGAGAATGATTTTGTTGATGTGACTTCGAGATTGAATTTATGAAATGAAGAGCAAATTAGAAGTAGCATTCTGAGCTTCAGATTATAGCTAGCTTAGAATTTTCAGTTTTTGTTTTTCATCTTGCATCTTGCTAGGAAAGTGTATTAAAATTATGTACAAATCCCTCAAGAAAAGCATATAAATGAAATCTTTATTGTCCTTAGAATATGGATAGCCAAATTCTTTATCTGTCCAGAAAGATTGGAGCTCTCATTTGGTGTTGTAACTGAATTTGAATTTATGACCTCCAGGTTGTTACTTCAATATCTCTATAACTAAGTAACATCCCTTGGATTGAACCTGATCAAGTATTTTTCTCTACTTTAATTTCCAGGGAAAGCAACTGTTAGAAGTCCGAGGGAGTTAATATATTGATGAAAAGACTTTTTAGAGTATGAAAATTTCTTCTTGCAACATGCTACAGAAGGAAAAGATAGTGAATAACATAGAAATTAATCAGACCTCCGGATCTTGTTAGGACCGAAAAAGCAGGTATCATGCAGAAGCTAGTAAAACAAACCTTGAAAAACGATAGATCCAACAAAACCTCACGAAGAGGCAAGCACAAGTGTCACACTAACATTTTTCCCATAAAGTTCTCCAACCTAAACACGACTCTCAAACCCCGTATGACTGCTAAATAAGAAGGACGGATCTTCAATTTATAGAACTCCAAACCTTTTCCTACAAGAAAAGGGACTAGCTAAATATGGAAGAATTATATTTTCTTTCTAGGAAAAGAAAAACCCAATTATGGTAAATATGTTGTCATATCCTTAATGAGATAGGAAAACCAATTATGATAAGAAAATCTGAACAAACACCTAATAGATCAAGCACTCTTAGCTTAAACGGCATAAAAGGTTCTAGTAATACTAGAAGCTAATGTTAGAAATAACCACAGTTGATGGAGCATTTTTACACCAACAACAACATACCCAGTAAAATCCCACTAGTGGAGTAGAGAGGCTGTTTCCCGGAGACCCTCGGCTCAACATAAGAGACACTAATATCAGAAAAGAAACGGAAGAAAAGACCTGTAACAACAAAAGAAGCCAGAGAAGTAATAATATCTTCTTAAGAGACACCAAATAAGTGAAAGGGAATGCAATAACACAATACTACGCAAAATAACAAAATAGTGTGAACACAACATAGACCGCTAATTGAAATAGACAAAACTGCACCAGACTACCCGGTACAAAGAGGGAAAAACTCTATACTACTTCCTATCCTACAACCCTAATGCTCGAACTCCACACGTTCCTATTAAGAGCCATGTCCTCGGAAATCTGAAGTCGCGTCATGTCCTGCCTGATCACCTCGCCCCAATACTTTTTAGGCCGCCCTCTACCTCTTCTCGTGTCTGCCAAAGCCAACCGCTCGCACCTCCTAACCAGGGCATCTATCATTCTCCTCTGCATGTGTCCGAACCATCTAAGCCTCGCTTCCCGCATCTTGTCGTCCCCGGGAGCAACGACCACTCTCTCCCGAATATCTTCATTCCTTATCTTATCTAGTTTAGTAAGCCCGCACATCCATCTCAATATTCTTATTTTGGCTACTCATCTTCTGGATATGTGAATTCTTAACTGGCCAACACTCAGTCCCATATAACATAGATGGCCTAACCACCGCTTTGTAGAAGTTACCTTTGAGTTTCGGTGGGCACCTTCTTGTCACACAGGACTCCAGACGCTAACCTCTACTTCATCCACCCCACCCCAATACGGTGCGTGACATCCCGTCGATCTCCCCATTTTCCTGGATAATTGATCCTAGGTACCTCAAACTTGTGAGTCGAGCCTCACTACCACGTCCGTTTTCCTAGTCACGCCGCTGAACTTACGCTCTGGATATTCCGTCTTCGTCCTGCTCAACTTGAAGCCTTTGGACTCTAGGGCCTGCCTCCAAACCTTCACCAGTCTCTCATTAACACCTCTACGCATCTCATCAATCAGAAGTATATCATCATCCAACAACATACACCATGGGAGTCCGGAAACAAAATATTGTCTTTTTTGAAAAAAGATACGTTAATGTAACGACCCAACCGGTCGTTTTGTGTGTTGGGACTCCGTTCCCGTGAATGACTCTTTCCATAGCGGCTACTCGTGCCTTATGACTTGTGTGGGCAGGTAGTTCGAGATTCAGAAGTGATTTGGCCAGTTCAGGAACACTTGGTTCCTGAAGGCTAGCCTATTTGGC
>MDKH01163340.1:0-29633 GCA_005239495.1 Nicotiana undulata | reverse complement strand
GTAAGTTGTGTTGGCTTGCCTAACCCCGCCGTTGGGCGCCATCGCGACCTGAATCGAGATTTGAGTCGTGACACAACAATTCGAACCCGATATCATCAAAGTCAACTCTCTGTCAATATGAACATTCAAAACCTGCAAATTTTCAAGTTTCGCCAATTAGTGCCGAAACCTTCTAGAAATATCCAAATGCAAATCCGGAAATACGCCCAAGTCCAAAATCACCATCCGAACCTTATGGAACCATCAAAACTCTAATCCAAGGTCAAATACTAAAATTCAAACTTGGTCAACTCTTCCAACTTAAAGCTTCCTAGTTGAGAATCATTCTTCCACATCAATTCTGAATCACTTGAAAACCAAAAATCGACGATTCACACAAGTCATAATACATCATACTAAGCTACTCAAGACTTCAAATAGCTGAACGGAATGCAAATGCTCAAAACAACCGGTCGGGTCGTTACATTCCCCCCCCCCCCACTTAAATATACGTTCATCCTCGAACGTGCCCAGAGTCGTTCAAAGCCATCAAATCGCCGTGTAACCTTACAATGCACATACCCAGGGGTGATGCCACGTCACCCCAATCTATGTAAGCCTGAAAACACAACATAATTGAAGATCATTCCTTTAACCTTAGTCTGGAAGCCTTAGAACCCAATTTCCAACATCCAAAATTCCTTACAAGACCCGAATCTCGCATCTACACACTACATAAGTCTGAAAAAGTTGTATCAAGCCATAACCACAACTCGACATGTAATCGCATGATATACCACACAACTCGCATACTCGTAGCAATAATTCCCGATCACAGTAGCTGCTCAAAACAAATCGATACTGGTATGAAACCTAATATAAAATAAAACCTCATTCAAAACCTTTGTACACTGTCGATGATGAAAGAAACACGCTGAAATTCATAACCACTCATCAGATGAACAAGTCATAGAGCTCTCTCCTTCGTTCGACAAGAACCAAAGCCAAATCCTAAGCTAACTTACGATATTATTCTTCCAAACATACCGTAAACAAATCCGATAGTATCTATTCTAGGCTCAATGACCTTATCTCATCAAACACAACTATTCTATTGACATGCCACACTAATACAACCTAAAGTCACAACCGTGCAATCTGTGCACCAATAAGCAACAATTCAAATGTACTCAAACATGGAAAATGACTCAAATGATCGAACCATCCTGCAAATAAGTGCCACCACAAACGCAATGCTACGGACCCATCACACATAGTAGAACCGAAACACACGAATCAAACTCAAAAGATCATATCTCATCATAACTCTGCTACAACGTGTGACCCCATCCAAACACCGGTCCTATGAAATACCTCAAGCCACAATGCTCAAAATCAACAACCACACACAATTCGACATCAAGTACACGAAGTGCATGACCATAACCATGAAGAAGCGAATAACATAATATACCACAGCCCGAAAAGACCATAACCAAGCGCAATCAACCATTCAACACCCTAATAGCCATCTCGCTCAAATTCCGCTACAAGGACCAAACAGAACCATATCATGTGTGCATATAACCAATAAATCACAACCCCTAGTAGCGTAGAAGAGTAACATATAGAACATATAAGAACACGCTCAACTTCAACTCTAATCGAATGAGACACCCCCTCAACAATAACAGTGTTGAGTCAACAAGTCCAGCCCGATATAGAATACGCATCCTCATTAGGCCTATCAATGGCCCCCCCAAATCAACCCCGATCACCCCACATTGGACAAATAGTCCTCCAAAATTCCACAACAACCTAACCATAACTCGTTCCTCCATTTGGCTAACTTTGGCCACATCTTCACAGACCACAACCCAAAAACAATCTGCTTTTGAGATCTCCCAATCTCCAAATCCATAGAGCACATGGATCACCATAGCCGATCCCAACTCCACCACTCGAATGACTACACATCTCCCATACACAATCATCCCATGAGAAATACTTCCATAATTCTTTTGTGCCACATAGCAAACTCTAAACATCATCAGTCTATAAACCAGACGAGTACCGCAATACCAATGAAGCATTCGTAAGTCAAACACATCGCGCCTTCTTAAATGCACACCCTTCTCAGGCAATACCAAGTAGTGATAACATTCATCTAATCATCTGAAACCGCCCATGTTGTCTAAGAATTCATGACCTTCCTTTTGAAACTGAACCGTATACTTGCACATGCAAATCCCAATCTCACACCACGCACCGCCTCTATAAGGCCATAATAATAAAATATGAGAACCTCATTACCAACTCTAAGTCACAAGAAGAATACATACTCAATTAGCTAGAAACCTTCCGCTTGATCCTATCAAGTAGAAAACTACAATACGCAACATGCCCTTCACAGCGGTAGGAAATATCCATCTTAAACTGTGGTAGAAACCATCGAGAACACTTTGCAATCCATTTGCACATAACCAAGCTAACAACTGAATCCCTCTACCTCAACCAAGCCACACAGGTCGCCAAACCCAAGAGTATTGCCACAAAACACCTATAGAGACTCACCACATCATAAGTATCCAAAGAACCGATCATATCCATTACCGTGACTATCCAACCTACTACCAAGCTGTCATATTTCTCCGAGTTACCCTCAAGTTGAAACTTATCCTTTCCAAAATACCACGATCCTTACCCAAAGCTCACCACAAGAGATCTTCACATAAAACCACATCGCCCTAAGGCCCATAAGCTGATGTATTCCCTCTTAAGCACCCCAAAAGTACCACAACCGAGACACCCACTCTGAAGAGACCTTATGTGAATTTAAAGTTGTTCCTTTTACCTTTATGATACTGAGATGTAAAATCCATAGTGATACAGAAATACCGCGAGTCTCGACACCATCCGATGCTAGTATCATATATAGCCATTTACAAATTTGAAATTTTCTCAAATACCACATATGAATCTTGAACACATTACAACCTTCTCGGAAGTTATCCACTCTACTCAAATCTCAATTGCGCCGCTCAAACGGGATGAACGACATGTGCCCCATTAGCACAATAACACCCAAACAAGTAATCCACACCTCTAAGAAACCGAGTGAATCCTTTTTCTTGGTACATTGCATCCCTCAGGAACAACAACCCTAGTCCATTTCCAAGACTACCATATATCCATAAGGTGAAATACTTCATGCATCTAGAAATTTTCTTACTTAAGTCATCCTCAAAACCAATGTCACCAAGTCATAATCGACCCACAAGTATGCTTCAGACTGAAACCAATACAACACGTGACCATGCAATCAAATCGTCGATGGTAGACTCCCCCACTTGGATCAAAACCATAGAATAAAATGTCCGATAACTTACAATACCCATACTCTATTATTGCCATAATCCCGCTGTGATATTCAACTAAATTCTTCACAAGCTCATGTAACACAAACCATATAATACCTCAAATCATCTACTAAGCTCGCATCCATCCTCGTGACGGCCAAGTCAACTTTCTCAATCAATCCAAACTCAAATCGCAACACCAATAGCCCACTGGTAGAAATCCCTCGACACAACATCATAAAGATCACGCATCCGTAGATTACCCCACAGATGATAACCTATCTGCTTAGCCTCAAACTGACATATCTCTATACCCTTTCACAACCACAACTACTATGCAATCACATAATTTTCCTGAGTCTGAACTCATCAACAAGACATGAGAATCTCATTGGTTCCACAAATGAAATAACATGAAAGAATCCCTCAAAACCCTCATAACTCCAGACAGTATAACACATCCACAGAAATCGAGTACCCAGTAATCCTTTTCACATCTCAAGCAAACTCTTCTCGTCACATTCAAACCATCTGAACACATCCCGCAGTCACATCCAACTCATCATATAATTATTCAACCACTCACCGAGCCACCAGTCCCACGCATAGGGACACCACTGGACATAGGAGTCCAAAAGCATACACTCACACAACTAAATTCACCGTGCCCAAGTTACGGTCAAAACCCAACCTCAAGTCCTCTAGACTGGCCCATCAACAAAACACAGAAAACACATCTCACACTCTATCCATGGGACCACAATTCGTCAATGCACGACTGATACCGAGCGTTCACATATGTATGTGAGTGAGGGGAAGGATTTCAAAGATATACGCTTCAAGCTGAATCAATGTCGCACGATAAGGAAAGAAAGACAAGAAGTTTATCCTAAATTCCCTGTAGCCTCTCGAAGATAGGTATGGACGTCATCATACCGATCCGCAAAACTCTACTAGATATTTGCTCATGACTCATAGAACCTATGAACCTAGAGATTTGATACCAACTTGTCACGACCCAAAATCCAATTAATTATGATGACACTTAACCCTACCCGTCAGGTAAGCCAATTTAACAATAATCCAATTTAAAATGAGATTTATTGAGAAATAATGATGAAATAACTGAACTTTTATACAACAACCCAAGGACTGGTAGTACAAATCATGAGCTTCTAAGATTTAGATCTTACAAAGCTGGTATGAAATAAATACATCATCTGTTCGAAATATACATAAAACAATTTATAAATCTAAAGCTACCAAGAAGAAGAGGCAGCTATAAACGTAACGCAGATACATCTTCAGTGCCATCTCCCGCCATACACAATAATATCAGCTCCAAAATCTGCACGCGAGGTGCAGAAGTGTAGAAGTGTAGCAGTTACGAGCTTGGACAACGGTCAGAGTCCAACATCAAAAGCAGAGAATAACTCATAACAATATAATAAAAGTAGTACAAGAAATAACTCAAAGATATGATGCTCAGATACTTCACAGTTAAGGAAAATAGGTAAGCTTTTCAGATATAACGGTAAAACCCAAATCTTTCACCGAAATGACCAAAATATGAGTAAATTAGAAAATTGTTATTGTTCCTAAAAACTTTCAACAACCGATAATATATTTCAATCTGAGATAGCATGAGGAAAGTACACCTCTATGTCTACATGTCAGCGTGCATGTGAAGTGCTGAATGTCACAAAACCGTGTAGCATGAGGAAAAACATCTCCATGCCGGTATATCAAGTATGCATGTCAAATGAAATGCATCACAGTGATAAACTCATGTACTTACACTCTCATAGTACTTAATCTTACTGTCTCGCACTCCCGCTCATCACGCTCAATCACTCAACACACTCAGTCACTCAACATTGTACGGTACCTACGCCCACTGATGGTAAGTCAGATTCCGGGGGGAGGGGGGGGACGGATCCTGCCTAAGCGCTAATATAGCTTACTGCAACGTGCAGCCCGATCCCATCAATAACAATAAAGCTTATAAGGCTTGCTGCGGCGTGCAGACCGATCCATTTAATAAAAATATATATATCCAATATGTCCTGCTGCGGCGTGTAGTCCAATTCCATATGAATCAATAAAACATGTTGCGACGTGCAGCCCAATCCCATCATTATCACTCACAATCCTTCCCTCAGGCCCCAGCCTCAGGCATCAATCTCTCCAGTCTCTCGGGCTCACAAAATCTCATGCCAATCAACCAAACAATGATAATATGATGTGACAACAAATGATAACAAAGACTGAGATATGATATGCAAATGAATGAATACGATTGAGTATGTAATTGCAATTTAAGCAACTAACACAATAGCTAAAATGACCTCAGTGGGTCCTAATAGAATAAACATATAGCCTAAACATGGTTTCTAACATGGATCACAACTTAATTACTATAGCACATAGAAATTTCATCGATAAAAACAAGATTAGGTAACTACGCAGTACCACAGAATCAACTGAGTCATAATTCACACGGTGCATGCCCACACGCCCGTCACCTAGCATGTGAGTCACCTCAACACCAAACACATAACACGTATATTCAGGGGTTCATACCCTCTGCACCAACTCTAGAAGTGTTACTTACCTTGAACAAGATGAATCTAATACCGAGAAAGCTGAACAATACTCTAGAAACGACATCCCTCGCGTATCGACCTCTGAACAACTCGAAACTAGCCAAAAAGAAACTCAACAACATCGAATAATTCCAAAGAAAACAAAGCCAATCGATAAAGGTCGAATCTTTAATCACAAGCCCAAAGTCAACCAAAAAGTCAAACTTGAGCCCTTACCTCGGAACCCCGACAAAACTCACAAAATTCGACAACCCATTCAATTACGATTTCAACCATACTAGTTTCACTAAAATCCGACTCTGAATAGATGTTCAAAACTCAAAAATTCACTTTAGGGAAATTTAGACAAAACCCCTCAATTTCTCTTGAATATTCATACTCCAAATGAAAAAATCGAAGATAGATTCGTAAAATATAATCAAAAACGAGTTAAGAATTCTTACCCCAATCCATGTAGTGAAATTCCTCTCCAAAGTCACCCCAAAACCGATCTCCAAATCTAAAAATGTGAATAAAATGACCAAGCCCTCGATTTTTAGCTTTCGCCTAGGCCCTTCCTCATATGCGGAATAGTAGCCACTTCTGCGGCGTCGCTTTTGCGACCAAAAACACGCTTTTGCAGGGAATCAATGAAAACCCGCCCATCACATTTGCGGAATAAGCCCCGATTCTGCGCACACGCAGGTGCAACAACAAATCATGCTTGTGTGCTACACTTCTTTTCTGTGCTCCATGCCCTACATCACAAATGAACTAAAACTCCCGCTTATGCGGAGGTAACCCAACTCCATCCTTCGTCACAGGTGCGACCAAATTTCCGCTTTCACGACCACTGAACCCGCGCAAAACCAGCTGCAGGTGCTATCACACCAGATCCTGCCACAAACCAGCCTTAACCAATAAGTTCCAAAATGATTGTCTGAAACCCTCCCAAGTCCCTCAAGACCCCGTCTGAACATACCAACAATTCCCAAAACATAACACAGACCTATTTGAGGCCTCAAATCCCACATAACAACATCAGAACCACGAATCATTGATCAAGATCAATCTCTTAAGTTTATAAACTTCAAACTTCGAACCAAGCATTCAAGCCTAACCAATCCGGAATGAGCCCAAATTTTTCATACAAGTTCCAAATGACACAACGAACCTATTCCACCTCCCCAGACAACAATTCAAACCTGATATCATCAAAGTCAACTCTCGGTCAAACTTATAAATATTCTAAGCCTTCAAATTTCCAACTTTTGCCAATTAGTGCTGAAACCTTCTAGAAATATCCAAACGCAAATCCGAGCATACGCCCAAGTACAAAATCACCATCTAGACCTAACAGATCTATCAAAACTCCGATCCGAGGTCAAATAATAAAAAGTCAAACTTGGTCAACTCTTCCAACTTAAAGCTTCCTAGTTAAGAATCATTCTTTCAAATTAATTCTGAATCACCTGAAAATCAAGATCGATGATTCACACAAGTCATAATACATCATAAAAATCTACTCAAGTCTTCAAATAGCTGAATGGAATACAAATGCTCAAAATGACCGGTCGGGTTGTTACTGGTTGGGTAACAACCCTAGATAAAATCTAGCTACTCATGCTTGAAGACATAGAAAATAAAAATAGAAGAAGTAATTGAAGACATAAAACCATAATTTAAAGATAAAAGTAGGTTTTGCGGCCTGGTGTGCGGACCACATTTTCTTCTACTCTTGCAGTGGGAGGAGTTCTGTGGCTGCATAATAATATTTGTGGCTGCACTTCAACTTATGCAGCCGCACATTTTAGATGCGGACTGCATTCTAAATAGGCTTCAAACTTCATCTTCTCCAACTTTTCTGAACTTTTCATCTTGTCAATGCGAACTACTTTTGCAGCCGCACAGTTTGATGTGATGACCGCACCTCTACTTACTTCCTCTGAGGCTTCAAGGGTACATCTGAAGTCGCACTTGCATTTCTGCGGATCACATCTCTATCTGCGGCTGCAGAATAAGTTATGCGGACCACATTTCCCTTTGTATTACTCCTCTTTGCCGTGTTGATCTGGAACACTCCTTTTTGAGTTAGATTTCTCCATTGAGATTGAATCCTCCAACATGCCTACATTTCACACAATTTCATTAGATTCGGAAAAAAATTACTACTTTTGGACTAAAAATTAAAGCAATAATGTACTAATAAGTGGTTAAATTCACACTTTTCAACTCTTCCAAACATAAGTCTTTGCTTATCCTCAAGCAAATATATTAGTTTCCACCTCCTCTAAGTGAAACATCATTTCAAAGAGTCAATTGTAAGTCATTAATGCTCAGTTGGGACCAACAATTACCCACAATACTCATGCATTTTCAACAAGGTGACCAAACATATGTGACTTGAATATAACTCTAATGTGACATTTGAGCTTCAAGAATTGACTTCGCTCCTTAGAGACTCTTGTTCTATCATGTAAATCATGGTGGAATACAAACTCTTCTTCCTCTACCTTCCATTTTCCATGCTCACTTCAGGATTTAATTTTCAATATATAGAGCAATAAAGGATTCACTCTTATCTCACAAAGAAATATCACAATAAGGCTTCAAGTATCATAGTCTTGCTCCTCAAGTAGATCTTACTAATGTAATCTCACTAGGTTCAAAATCAAGTAGGACTTCTTTCGGGTTGTAATGAACGCTTTTGGATTAGGGCAGGATACCATATGGGATAACTGGTTTTATCCTTCTTTAAGCACTCCACTATTTATTTCTTGGCTCACATTTTCCAAACCCTTAGAGACATTTATTTTTCTAAGGGGCTAGAGATTTATTGTTCATTTCATTCTTTTCCTCCTTTTGATGCTCATACTAGAGATAATTGCCTCATCTTCAATTTCATCAATCTCCCTTTTAATTTTCTTTTTGTTCTTTCTTTTCTTGCTTTCTCGTTTCATGGAGATTATTTCTTTTCTCTCTTTTCAGTGCCTTGATACCGCTTTTAGATTCTCAACTTTTTCCCAAACTAAGGCTTTGAGCCACTAATTACATATGAGTGTTAAGGAAGATTCGGGTGCGAAGAGAGGATTATCAAAATGGGTAAAGGCTTGTATCATGGTTACCAACAGAGAAAGGCTAAAGGCACAAAGAGGTTGACCAGAGATAATGATCATTGGTGGCAATAGAAAGCTCAATCGGTCCAAGGAAACCATACAATCATCTTTCAAACCAAGAAAACTTAGAATTTTGCCTAGAAATACATTGGGAGCAACTTCTAGACTGTTCACTCAAGTACTTGGACTAGTAGCAAGAATTCACCTCACCTCTCATGCAACTAGACCGTAAAAGAAGATATAGTCTAAAGCTCACAACGATCACAGTCAAGTTAAAGATCACTATGGTCCATTCAACCACCTAATGATTATCAAAGTCAACTCAAGAACCTCAAAGTCACTAAACTAGAGCTATCTTCTTCTAAAACCTTATTCAGACCATAAGCATGCAATTAAGTGTGTTGGTGCCAAATGAAGAATGAATAACTCTTTTTAGAGAATAACTTAATTAGGGCTTTTATTCATTACTACTTGCTACTATTGTTACCTAAACATGAAACACACTCATTACTTTAAGAAAGTTGTCACGCTATCCATCCTCAGGAAGAGTCACTCAGTTCACACAAAAGATCACCTTTGGAAAGAACCGTGGCATTCAAAAACTAAAGGCTTATTATCAACACTACTAAAAAAAACATAAAAGCTACTAAATCAAACGCAATTAAGATAAACAACTAAAGAAGCTAATGAAAGTAACAACTATTAAAGATAAACAATCCAATTATTAGGACTAGATAAAATCTTCTTTTTTTGCCAAACCCTTAGAGACATTTTTTTTCTCCATCACTTGTTCCTTTATGTGATGCAACTTCTGGCGGGACAGTGTCTTCACCATGTGGATTTTTGGTTAGTCCAATCTCTTTATCTTTATGTTCCTGCCTCTCAAAGAGAATGTTAAATTCATCAAATACAATGTGCATACTCTCTTCTATACACATAGTTCTTTTGTTATATTCTTTATAGGCTTTACTATGTGAAGAGCATCCAAAAATACTCCCTCATCACTTTTGGGATCAAACTTTCCTTGGGAATTTTTTCATTAATGTGAACAAAGAACTTACATACAAATTCCCTAAGGTGGGATATATTGGGCTTTCTCCTTTTAAATAACTCATAGGAAGTTTTCTCAACAAGAGGCCTAATCATGCACCTATTTATGATATAGAATGCGGTGTTTACAACTTTTCCAGAAGTTACGAGGCAAATTACTAGAAATTTACATGGTTTTTGCCATTTCCTCTAGAGTTCTATTCTTCTTTTCAATCACTCAATTTTGTTGTGGAGTTCTAGGGGCAGGAGAGTTAAGATCTATACCATGCTCACCACAAAATTGAGCATGGATTTCTATAAGTATGGATTTTAACCACTTATTAGTATCTTCTTGCTTTAGCTTTTAGTCCAAAATTAGTGATGTTTATTTCAGAATCTAATGAAGTTTTGTGAAATGTAGGCATGTTGGAGGATTCGAGCTCAATGGAGAAATCTAACTCGAAAAAGAGTGTTCCACCTCACAAGGCAAATACGAGTAATGCAAAAGAAAGTGTGGTATGCAGAACTTATTCTGCGGGCCCAGATGGAGATGCGATCGGCAGAAATGCAAGTGCGGCCGCAGATGTACCCTTTAAGACTCAGAGGAAGTTAGCAGAGGTGTGGTCCGCACACCAAATTATGTGGCCACAAAAATAGTTCGCACTAACAATCTTGAAAAGTTTAGAGATGTTGCAGAAGACCAAGTGTGAAGACTCTTGAGAATGCGTTCTACAGCCAAATTGTGCTGCAGTAGAAGCTGAAGTGCAGCCACAAAGATTATTTAACAGTTGTTCCATTGCAAGAGCATAAGAAAATGCAGTCCACACACCTTTGTGCGGCTGCAGAACCTCCCCCCCCCCCCCCCCCAAAGGTTATTTTTTTGTTAGCAAATTTTTGGACACTATAAATAGATAAGAAATACTTTCTAGGGAAACTTTTGTATAAGCAGTTGTAGAGGCTATAGTTTACTACTTTGGGAAAATTGTGATAAAAACTAGAGAATACACGCTACTTTTATCTTTTAAGCATCAAGGCAAGGAAGGAAAATCTAAAAAAAATCAATTGGTTGTAAAACCCTACGCGATTCATATTGGGTGAATGCAATGCCAGATTAGCTTAATAAACATGAAAGAAGTCCAGTGTGGCATCTGGTACCAAGACCCAAAGACAGAACACTAATGGGGTACAAAATTGGGCATTCAGAAACAAACTTGATGAAGAAGGAACAATTATAAGGAACAAGGCTGTAACGACCCGACCGGTCGTTCCGTGGAATTTTCACTGTTATTTCTATTTTTGCCTTGTCATGCATTGATTATACTGTTTAGGATGTGTTGGAGTCGGTTGGTTCGGGTTCGGAATGGTGGTAGTGAGAATTGAGACACTTAGTCTCTAAAAGTAGCCTTATAGTTGAAAAAGTCAACTAAGAGTTTACTTATTGGTAAACGCCCCCGGAATGCGGATTTTATGGCTCGAGTAGCTTCGTTAGGTAATTTGGGACTTAGGGGTGTGTTCGGAATGTAGTTTGGAGGTCCGGTATAGATTTAGGCTAGGCTATCGGGGTCAGAATAGAATTCGGATAGTTGGAGCAGATTCGAAATGTCATTTTGGAGGTGTGTGCAAAATTTCAGGTCAATCGGAGGTGTTTTGGATGGTTTCGGCATCGTTGGTGGAATTTAGGAATTTCAAAGTTCATCGGCTTGAATTCAATGGATTTTGGTGTTTTTGTGTTGTTTTTGGTGTTTCGAAGGCTCGGCTAAGTTTGAATGAGGTTATGGGATGTGTTGGTATGTTTGGTTGGGCCCCGAGGGGCTCGGGATGGTTTTGAGTGTTCAACGGGGAGTTTGGGAGTGAGTTTGCTGCTGAAGTCTTTTGTTGCCGTCATTTTCCGCACCTACGGATGTCTTCCCGCAGGTGCGAGCCGCAGGAGTGATCAGGGGGATCGCAAGTGCGATATATGTTCATCAGGGGAAGAATTGCAGGTGCGATAATTAGGGTGCACCTGCGGGACCGCATGAGCGGATTTTGGTCCGCAAGTGCGAGTTTGGCTGTTTAAGTGAGAAGTCGCAGGTGCGGTATATTTGACTGCAGGTGCGAGATGGTGGACCGCAGGTGCGAAAAGCCTGGGCAGAAGGTATATAAGTTGGACTTAGCGAGTTTTGGTCTTCTTTCACCATTTTTCATACGGGTTTCAAGCTTTGGGAGGGTTTTTGAAGAGGGAAACGATAGTTCTTCATTGAAGTAAGGTTTTGGACTTCATAACTCGATTATATGTGATTAAAGACCTACTTAGTGGTGATAACTTGGGGAAACATCAGTGTAAAAGGGGTAATTAGGGCTTGAGATTAAGAGACCTTCTAATGGGGATTTGAGGGGTCATTTGGACTCTGATTTTAGTGTTCGTGATATGCATAGACTCGTGAGAGGATGAGGATCCTTATGGTGTAAATTTTATTGAGTTCTAAGACGTGGGCCCGGGGGTCGGGTTTTGGCCAAATTTCAGGAATTGTGCCTAATGTTGATATTTTTCGATTGGGTATCATCTCCCTAGCATATTTTGATGTGATAAATCTGATGTTGATAGATTCGGAGAATTCGGGAGCCAATTCGAGGGGCAAGAGTATTGCGGAGTAGCTTGTCGGGATGGTTTAAGGTAAGTAATGACTTTAAATGTTGTCATGAGAGTATGAAACACCGGACTTAGCATCCTTTCATTGGTTTGAAGTGACGCACACACTGGATGATGAGTGTGTGGTGTGTACTGCTTGGGGAATTTAAAATCTATTTTTCCTGAGGCAACCATTGAGTTGCGGAACTGCTTTTAAATCATATGATAAATAGTATTTCATTGCTTTAGATATACTTGGGCTGTAAGCCATGTTTGGGTCCTCGTGCAGACCTATTTAGACCCCTTGGGGGCTATTTTCTGATATTCCTCACTATTTTGATCATGATTTACACTCAGTCACACCGTATTTTGTTGTTTTCGAAACTCAGACTTGTTACACTATTCTATGATATAAAATATTATTTTGGGTCGAGTACCCCATTTGTTGATAGCCCTAGTGGCACTTCGAGAGTTTCTGACTGAGTGAGGCCGAGTGCTAATATTGTGGGGATATTTTGGATCGGGCTGTACGCCGTAACACGTTGCACTGTTATGATATGTGAGAGGCCAAGTGCGAGACTGATTATTGCCATGATTTGGTTGTTTCTAGCGCTTGGGATGTAGGAGCCCCTCCTGAGTCTGTACACCCCCAGTGAGCGCATGTACCTACTGAGTGCGAGTGCCGAGTGATGAGTGATTGTGAGGTGCTGAGTGACTGCTACCGAGTGACTGTGAGGTGCTGAGTGGCTGATACTGAGTGTTGATTTGGCCCGAGGGGAAGCTTATGTTGATATTCTACTTGAGTATTTGATTATGATTCATTCATTTTATACTGAGACTTTTCTTGGGAATTTTACTGAGAAACATTGAAAATCATACTTGTTCAAAGGATTTTTACTGAAACTGGTTTTAAACATCTTGCCTAAATGTATACATTGATAGAACTCAGTATTTTACTATTGTGAATTGATGTTTTGTTACTGTGTGTTTCTAACCGTCAGACTTGATTTATTTTCATTACTACTGAGTTGGCGTACTCATCATTACTCCCTGCACCTCTGTGTGCAGATCCAGGTACTGGTACTGAGCGGTAGCCATCTGAGTCTGTACGGCGTCAGCGTTGGGATATTGAGGTAGATGTCCAGCTTCCACAGCACATCCATTTTTTCTTTCCTTATTTTTGTACGTAGTATTCCGTTTTGAGACCTTGTATTCTGACAGTATTGTTACTGGTACTATTCTTAAATGCTTGTGACCCGTTGACTCTAGATCTGGGGAATGATTATAGACTGTTAGCTTATTTTGCTTTGTTAAAGATTTAGAAATTTTATACTTTTGTATGAGGTGTTATTAATGATTTGGGAAATTTCACTAAAGGAAATGTGTAATATTGTGATAGTTGACTAGCCTAGTTCCACGATAGGCGCCATCTCGGCCGGTTAGGATTTGGGGTCATGACAAAGGCAATACATGTGGTTCAAGGAAGCAATTAGCCTCCTTATGGCCTTTACTTCTTATATGAAATTCACTCTCCATTAGATGGATGTTAAGAGTGTCTTTCTCAATGGCTATTTAAAGGAAGAAGCTTTTGTCAAGCAACCTCCTGACTTTGAAAGCAAGGAATGTCCTGAGCATGTGTACAATCTTGATAAGACACTCTATGGGCTTAAGCAGGCTCCAAGAGCATGGTATGAAAGATTGTCAAAATTCTTCCTAGCATGGATACAAGAGAGGCTTGCAGATCAAATAAATTTTGAATGGAACTACGATCCATCAACAAAAATATGTAAGAGAGTTGTTTAAAAGGTTTAACATGGATCACTCCAAAGAAATTGACACATTATTGCCACAACAACATTGTTAGATCTGGATGAACCTGGTTCATCGGTGGATTAGAAAATGTATAGGGGAATGACTTGCCTCTTTGTCATATCTCATTGCTAGCTGAACTAACATTGTTGTCAATCTAGGACTTTGTGTCAGGTTTCAGACAAATCTAAATGTGTCTCACTTGAAGGCAGTCAAAAGGATCTTGAGATACTTAAAAGGAACAAATGATCTTTGCATATGGTATCTAAAATGTAGTAATTTTGATCTAGTAGGATATGCTAATGTTGATTGTGCAGGTTTTCTTGTGGATAGAAAAAGTACTTTAGGTATGACACATTTTCTGAACTCATGTTTTGTACCTTGGGCCGCCAAAAAGAAAAATTTAGTGGTCTTGTTTATTATAAAGATGAGTATGTGGTTACTCCCTCATGATGTGCTTAATTTTTGTGCATTAAGCAATAATTAATTGTAACGACCCGGTCTGTCTTTACATAAAATCTGCATTATAACTACTGCCATTGCCTTGTCATACCTTGGTTTAACTGTTATTGATGTGTTAGAGTTGGTAGGCTTGAAATCGGAATGGTTCTAGTGAGAGTTTAGTCATTCAGTCTTTAAAAACTAGCCTTGAAGTGAGAAAAGTCAATTGAGAGTTGACTTATTGGTAAACAGCCTTGGAATGCGAATTTTATGGCTCGGATAGCTTCATTAGGTGATTTGGGACTTAGGAGTATGTTCAAAATAATTTTGTGATGTCCGGTGTAGTATAAGGCTTGAATTTGCGAAAGTTAGTCTTTGGCGATTTCCGGTCGGTAGTGGAAAATAGGCTATCGGGGTCGGAATGGAATTCTGGAAGTTGGAACAGGTTCGTAATGTCATATTGGATGTGTGTGCAAAATTTCAGGTCAATTGGAGTTGATTTGGATAGTTTCGGCATCATTGGTGGATTTTAGAAATATCAAAGTTCTAAGGCTTCAATCCGATGTGGATTTGGTGTTTTGATATTAGTTTTAGTGTTTTGAGAGTGAAACTAAGTTTGAATGATGTTATGGGATATGTTGGTAAGTTTGGTTGGGGTCCTGAGGGGCTCGGGATTGATTTCGGGTGATTAACAGACTCATTTGGGCTTAAAAACACTGTTGGTTTTCTGGGTTTTTTGCATAGCAGTAATTCCTTCACTGCGATCGCGAGGGAATTGATGCGATCACGGAGAGTTAATTGGGGGAAGGTACATTTTTCTCTGTGCGATCGCGAAGGTTAGTCTGCGATCGCAGAGTAGGGGGAGCCCAAGGCAATGCGATCGCGTAGAGGAAGTAGGGGCGCGTGGGGTTGCTGGAAAATGCACTGTGCGATCTCGTGCACAGTGCTGCGATCACGAAGGTCAGGAATTTTCGGTCTATGCGATCGCGGGTGTTTGACCGCGATTGCGGAGAGTAAATCACTGGGCAGTATTTAAATATTTCCTCCGCGACCTAAACCCCTTTTTACACCATTGTTGTACGGAAAAGAGATCTTGGGGCGATTTTAAAGAGGGAAATTCTTGTTCTTCATAGAAGTAAGTGTTCTAGTCATTAAAACTCGATTATGGGTGATTATAGAGCATAAAACCAGTGTAAATTCATGGAAAATCAGTAGAAAAATTGGGTTTTAGATCTTGAGATTATGCGACCTTTAGGGGTCGATTTGAGGGGTCAAACGAACTCCGATTTTGGTGTTATTTATATGTACGGACTCGTGAGAGAACGAAGAACGCTTTTGTATAAAAATTTCTAAGTTTCAGGATGCGGGCTCGGGGGTCGGGTTTTGACCGAATTTGGAGTTTTGAGCTAAATTCGATATTTTTCAATTGAAATTTATTCCTTGAGAAAATATGGATGATAAAAATCTGAACTTGGTAGATTTTGAGCCTTCGGAGGTTGATTCGAGAGGCAAGCGTATTGCGGAATAGTTTTTGGGCTAGTTTTGAGGTAAGTAATGTCTTTAAATCCTGTCCTGAGAGTATGAAACCCCGGACTATGCACCCTTTCACGGGTTTTGAAATGAAAAGGTGGAAGCTTTGGAAACATCTTTCCTATTTAGGCGACTATTGAGTTGCGAACCCGATTTCTAAGCATATTCTTAAATTAGTATTATTTTATTATGATATGAATTGGGTTGTAAGACGTGTTTGGGGCCTAGTGCCGACTTGTTTACCCTTTGAGGGTTGTGTTTACTATAATTTTCTCATTGACATGTTATGATTTTTCACTCAGTCTTTTTTGTGAAATTGTTTTGACACTCAAAATATTTTGATACTACTTCTTGAAAATGAAACATTGTTTTTGAGTCGAGAACCCGGTATATTATGGCCTGAAGGGAAAATTGAGAGTGTCTGACTGAGTGAGGCTGCTGGCCTATATTGTGAGGATGTTATGATATGAGTGAGGCTGCTGGCCTATATTGTGAGGATGATATGATATGAGTGAGGCTGCGGGCCTATATTGTGTGTGATTTATGCCATGTTGTGGCTTATTATAGCGCTTGGGCTGTAGGAGCCCCTCCGGAGTCTGTAACACACCCCCAGTGAGTGCCGGTACCGATTGAGTGATGCCCGCAGGGCTTATGATGAGTGATGGTGAGGATGCCTGATGGGCAGAGTGATTGTGAGGTTACCCGATGGGCAGAGTGATTGTGAGGTTGCCTAATGGGCAGAGTGATTGTGAGGTTGCCTAATGGATAGAGTGATTGTGAGGCAGTAGTTATAATGCAGAGATGTGACTATTGGTGATGATGGAGTTATGAGGATGCAGGGCCGCATTTGTTTGCCCAATGTAGCTAGTATTCGAGAGTTGATATTAGGGACTATTCAGATGTTGAGTATGTAGAACGGTGTCTCAACTGCCAGCAGGTCAAGTATGAGCACCAGAGACCAGGTGGTTTGCTTCATAGGTTAGACATTCCGGAGTGGAAGTGGGAGCGAATTACTATGGACTTTGTAGTTGGGCTTCCACGGACTGCGAAGGGTTTTGATACTATTTGGGTCATTGTGGATAGAATTACCAAGTCCGCGCATTTCATTCCTGTCAGTACTACTTATACTTCAGAGCAGTTAGCTAGTATTTACATTAAGGAAATTGTCCGGTTGCATGGAGTTCCGATTTCTATCATTTCTGACAGAGGTACTCAGTTCACATCTCAGTTTTGGAGGGCCGTACATAAAGGTATGGGTACTGATGTAGAGTTGAGCACTGCATTTCACCCTCAGACCGACGGACAGTCGGAACGGACTATTCAGTGAGGTTGCTGGCTTATATTGTGAGGATGTTATGATATGAGTGAGGTTGCTGGCCTATATTGTGTGTGATTTATGCCATGCTGTGGCTTATTATAGCGCTTGGGCTGTAGGAGCCCCTCCGGAGTCTGTAAAACACCCCCAGTGAGCGCCGGTACCGATTGAGTGATGCCCGCGTGGCTTATGATGAGTGATGGTGAGGATGCCTGATGGGCAGAGTGATTGTGAGGTTGATTGATGGCAGAGTGATTGTGAGGTTGCCTGATGGGCAGAGTGATTGTGAGGTTGCCTAATGGGCAGAGTGATTGTGAGGTTGCCTAATGGGCAGAGTTATTGTGAGGCAGTAGTTATAATGCAGAGATGTGACTATTAGTGATGATGGAGTTATGAGGATGCACGACCGCATTTGCATGCCCAATGTAGCTGGTATTCGAGAGTTGATATTAGAATAGGCTCACAGCTCGCGGTATTCTATACATCCGGGTGCCGCAAAGATGTATCAGGATCTGAAACAATAGTATTGGTGGAGACGAATGAAGAGAGATATTGTTGAGTATGTAGCACGGTGTCTCAACTGCCAGCAGGTCAAGTATGAGCACCAGAGACCAGGTGGTTTGCTTCAGAGGTTAGACATTCCAGAGTGAAAGTGGGAGCGAATTACTATGGACTTTGTAGTTAGGCTTCCACGTACTTCGAAGGGTTTTGATACTATTTGGGTCATTGTGGATAGATTGACCAAGTCCGCGTATTTCATTCCTGTCAGTACTACTTATACTTCAGAGCGGTTAGCTGGTATTTACATTAAGGAGATTGTCCGGTTGCATGGAGTTCCAGTTTCTATCATTTCTGACAGAGGTACTCAGTTCACATCTCAGTTTTGGAGGGCCGTACAGAAAGGTATGGGTACTGATGTAGAGTTGAGCACTGCATTTCACCCTCAGACCGACGGGTAGTCGGAACAGACTATTCAGAGGGAGAATGTAACGACCCGGTCTGTCGTTACGTAAAATCTGCATTATAACTACTGCCATTGCCTTTTCATACCTTGGTTTAACTGTTATTGATGTGTTAGAGTTGGTAGGCTTGAAATTAGAATGGTTGTAGTGAGAGTTTAGTCATCCAGTCTTTAAAAACTAGCCTTGAAGTGAGAAAAGTCAATTGAGAGTTGACTTATTGGTAAACGAACTCGGAATGCGAATTTTATGGCTCGGATAGCTTCATTAGGTGATTTGGGACTTAGGAGTATGTTCAGAATAATTTTGTGATGTCCGGTGTAGTATTAGGCTTGAATTGGCGAAAGTTAGTCTTTGGCGATTTCCGGTCGGCAGTGGAAAATAGGCTATCGGGGTCGGAATGGAATTCCGACAGTTGTAACAGGTTCGTAATGTCATTTTGGATGTGTGTGCAAAATTTCAGGTCAATCGGAGTTGATTTGGATAGTTTTGGCATCATTGGTGGATTTTAGAAATATCAAAGTTCTTAGGCTTGAATCCGATGTGGATTTGGTGTTTTGATGTTAGTTTTAGTGTTTTGAGAGTGAAACTACGTTTTAATGATGTTTGGGATATGTTGGTAAGTTTGGTTGGGGTCCCGAGGGGCTCGGGATTGGTTTCGGGTGATTAACGGACTCATTTGGGCTTAAAAACACTGCTGGTTTTCTGGTTTTTTTGCACATCAGTAATTCCTTCACTGTGATCGCGAGGGAATTGATGCGATCGCGGAGAGTTAATTGGGGGCAGGTACGTTTTGTTCTGTGCGATCGCGAAGGTTAGTCTGCGATCGCAGAGTAGGGGAAGCCCAAGGCAGTGCGATCGCGTGGATTGAGCTGCGATCGCGTAGAGGATTTTGGGGCGCGTGGGGTTGCTGGCAAATGCACTGTGCGATCGCGTGCACAGTGTTGCGATCACGGAGGTTAGGAATTTTTGGTCTATGCGATCGCGGGTGTTTGACCGCGATCGCGGAGAGTAAATCACTGGGCAGTATTTAAATATTTCCTTCGCGACCTAAACCCCTTTTTACACCATTGTTGTACGGAAAAGAGCTCTTGGGGGCGATTTTGAAGAGGGAAATTCTTGTTATTCATAGAGGTAAGTGTTCTATTCATTAAAACTCGATTATGGGTGATTATAGAGCATAAAACCAGTGTAAATTCATGGAAAATCAGTAGAAAAATTGGGGTTTAGGGCTTGAGATTATGAGACCTTTAGGGATCGATTTGAGGGGTCAAACGAACTCCGATTTTGGTGTTCTTTATATGTACGGACTCGTGAGAGAACGAAGAACAATTTTGTATAAAAAATTTTGAGTTTCAAGACGCGGGCCTGGGGGTCGGGTTTTGACCGAATTCGGAGTTTTGAGCTGAATTCGATATTTTTCAATTGGAATTTATTCCTTGAGCACATATGGATTATAAAAATCTGAACTTGGTAGATTTGGAGCCTTCGGAGGTTGATTCGAGAGGCAAGCGTGTTGCGGAATAATTTTTGGGCTAGTTTTGAGGTAAGTAATGTCTTTAAATCATGTCCTGAGGGTATGAAACCCCGGACTATGCACTCTTTCACGGGTTTTGAAATAAAAAGGTTGAAACTTTGGAAACATATTTCCTATTTAGGCGACTATTGAGTTGCGAAACCGATTTCTAAGCATATGCTTAAATTAGTATTATTTTATTATGATATGAATTGGGCTGTAAGCCGTGTTTGGGGCCTAGTGCCGACTTGTTTACCCTTTGAGGGTTGTGTTTACTATACTTTCCTCATTGACATGTTATGATTTTTCACTCAGTCTTTTTTGTGAAATTGTTTTGACACTCAGAGTATTTTAATACTACTTCTTGAAAATGAAACACTGTTTTTTGGTCGAGAACCCGATATATTATGGCCTGAAGGGCAAATTGTGAGTGTCCGACTGAGTGAGGCTGCTGGACTATATTGTGAGGATGTTATGATATGAGTGAGGCTGCTGGCCTATATTGTGAGGATGATATGATATGAGTGAGGCTACGGGCCTATATTGTGTGTGATTTATGCCATGTTGTGGCTTATTATAGCGCTTGGGCTGTAGAAGCGCCTCCGGAATCTGTAACACACCCCCAGTGAGCGCCGGTACTGATTGAGTGATGCCCGCGGGGCTTATGATGAGTGATGGTGAGGATGCCTGATGGGCAGAGTGATTGTGAGGTTGCTTGATGGACAGAGTGATTGTGAGGTTGCCTGATGGGCAGAGTGATTGTGAGGTTGCCTGATGGGCAGAGTGATTGTGAGGTTGCCTGATGGGCAGAGTGATTGTGAGTTGCCTGATGGGCTGATACTGAAAGAAATTGTTACGAGATATGATTATGGCCCGAGGGGCAGTTTATGAAGAGTTTTACTGAGTTTTCAAACTATGGATTACTTCGTTTTCAAACTGGTTTTACTGAGAATTTTACTGAGATATACTGATATTACACTTGGTTCAAAGGATTTCTGGAAACTGATTTCGAACTTATGTATTTGCTGAATACTACCTTGTGACTTGGTGTTTTACTGGCTTTTGTGAAATTGTGTATATGTTCTGTATGTTTATATCACTCAGACTATGATTTATTTTCATTACTACTGAGTTGGCGTACTCATAAAGACTCCCTGTGCCTCTGTGCACAGATCCAGGTACTAGCTCGCAGCAGTAGCTGACGCAGGTTCGATAGAAGAAGTTCACGGGATTTCGAGGTAGCTGTCCAGCGTCCACAGCTTCTCCACTTCCCTTCCTTATTTAGTTTTAGTATTTGATTCAGAGAAGGGTTTGATAACTATGCAATTTTGTGCTACTTATAAGAAAATTGCTGACATCTCACAAAATCATCAAGTAAGAATCACTTTGAAAGGGACATGTTAGAATTAGGCTTGATTAAGATCACATAAAAGAAACCGTTTCTACCTCAATGATTGGTTAGATAATTTGTGAATTTTGTAAATAATAAGATTAGATAATGTTCATTCTCATACATTTATTAGTATACTCTTGTGACATATTTTAAAATTTCTTACTGATGTCTAATGATATTACCCTTATTTTCTCAGAAAATTCAGTCTTACACAAGAGAACATTCAGTGAAGAACCTGGTTTATCTATCTTATAACATATGTATTCTACACTCCGCATAAGTTAAAATAATTGCTAAAGGATCATGATCTAGAAACGTATCCCACTTCACCTCAAACTCATTTAAACTAAGCAGTTGTAAATGAACCAGTTCCCACCAACCAAACCCCCCAGTGCCATGATTGCTAGGATTTTGGAAGAGTCCAACATCTTTTCAAACTGACACTTCCAATAAGAGAAGGCCTCTAAGTTCAAAAAGTTGTCGTTGGACACTCAAACTTTTTCCTCTTTAAATTGATCTCACATTACCCTCTTTTTCTCCAAAATTCGAAAGATCAAAATTCCAAAATCCTAAAAGATCAATCACCACTCATAGAAGCTCCTACGTTTTCCAAATGGCCAACACCTCTATAAATCCAAAAAATTTGACAAACCCCTCTTCTCCAATAAAAGATCCATCACCGCTATCATCACCCACACATTTAGCCTCTCAAACTGCGAAAAAACATCGCTTCAAATAGTAGCGCGTAAAATAGTGCTGAGCACAGAACAAGCATAAAAGTTGAATGAACAATTGAAAGCTAGTCAAGTAGAGAAACCCCAGAATTCTGAGGAATCTTTCCAGTATGTGACTGAGGGGGAAGAACTAGTTTCATTTGAAACTGAGAAGGTAGATTTTGAGGTTCCCTCTTCTGCTATTAAGTCTGTGATAGAAGAAAATAGGGAAATAAGATTTGTTCTGGTTAGGTCTATGGTTGGCACTGAAATAGGGGTTGTTGGTGATAAGGATATTGGTGGTAAAAATGAAAAAGGAAAAGAAAAAGATAGTTAGTATGTTGAGTTTGATGCTATGGGAAGGGTGAAAGAACAAGTGGTTGGATTTGATTCACTTATTAATTATAGATTACATGAGGAGACAAGTGCAATGATGGTATGGAGTAAAGAGAAAGGTGATAATGAGGAGACTATGGATGAAGGTATGGGGATAGAATCACATAAGATATGTGATGGTTCTGATGATAGAAGTGCGGAAGAGGGGCTAGTTATGAAAAAGAAATAGTTTCATGAACCAGTGCCTTCTCTTGCTAAAAATAGACAAGAGTCCCTTCATGATCTGCTACAAAAGGTGTCAGATATTTACAATCCAAAGAATAAGAGCAAAGTTGGAAAGACTGCAAGAAAGGGCATGGGTGGCACTAAGAGAAAGACTGCTCCTTCTATCCATGTAGCAATTCCTCCCACAAGAGGAAGAACTACAACGATCCAGAAGAAGCAAAGTGGGGCCAATATAAATAAGGCCTTAGCTGAGAGTGACAAGAAAGCCACTTTGAAAGGAAAGAAAAGGTTGGCAAGACAAGTGGAGTGGTCCAAATTGAGGAGATAGACCTGGTTCTTGAGAATGAAAATGAGGATGTGAAAGTACCCACACCTAGTGCAAAAAAGAGAAAGACTTCTCAAAAGAATTCTCAAGAAACGAGGCGAAGGTAGAGGGATCTGTTGTGTCTAAAAGAACTAGGTCTGCTAAAAAGGAGCAAGAAGGCTTAAATTATGGAAGAAAATAGTGAAGGATACTGAGATTGAGAGACTGCAGAAAAGGCTTGCATAAGTCTAAGCTGAGAGAAATTCTCTAAAATTTAAGCTGGTAAAAGAAAAGGAGAAGAATGATTGCATTCTCCAAGATATGCTGAAACTACTTCATACCAAAATCCAAGAACCCGGTCCTTCCCAATCTTAAACCCTTCCTAGCCCAGTAGTAATCATTCCTTTCTAAGACTCAAGTGAGATTTTTCTTCTGCTTTTGCCCAAATTGTTTGATGTTGATATTTCTTAGATGGCTAATATCTTTATATGAAAGATAGAGAAGTTTGAATCCATGTTTACATTTGAGTAGTCCAAGTGGCCATAAATAATATTTGTTAAATTAGTTACTTAACTTCATTATTCAATTTTTTGATGATGCCAAATGGAGGAAGGTAGGTTGTGATTTTGCAAAGGATTGTGATGTTATAACCTAATGAACCCCTTCCTTGATGATTTGTGACTTTAAACAAAAAGTGTTATGATATTATGTTTGATGTTGCTGAATTGAAACAGGTTGTATACTTCTATAATGCAGAGAATTTGTCATCATCAAAAAGGAGAAAATTGTTGACCTAAGTGGTATAAGTTTTGATGATTTGACAAAGGAACACATGCATGAACCATGTTCATGAACGCTGGACATAGGTTGCAGTCACAAACAAACAAAAGGCATGCATGTGCAAGGGATAAGTATACGTGGTTATTCCTGATAATCCCTGAACAAAATTGCATATTTTTATAAGGAGCAGGACTCCTTACTTGAAGAAAACTCTATCCAATATAAGAAAAGAGTTAGATGTTGAAGTAACTAGAACTCTTTCACCAAGGACGAGTAAAACATCAGACTTCTAGTTATTCTTTTTTCTACTAACTCTATAAATATAAGGTTATTCTCCTTTACAGGTGATGTACGCATATTGAAATAAAGTAGAATTGAGAGAAAAATAGTAAGACATTTTATGAGAAATATCTGTGAGATTCAAGGGTGCGAACCTAAAGCTACATGAACCAGATTGAAGAACCAGTTCTATTTATCTGTCGATAATTCTAGTTCAAGGGTAGTAGGAGCTTTTGAGTTGTACCTTTCAGTTTTTTTTAGAAGCATTTGTACTAGGTACTTAAGTTGTCTCACTCAAGCTAGAGTTAACTTGAAATAGTCGCAACAGCCTGTGGCGTGTTGCTACAAAGGTTAGATTTTAATCCTTAGGTTTGCAAGAGATTTGTAAACTTTGTTTTGGCTCAGATTTTAGGGAAGTTTTTTTGGGGAAAATCCTACTGGGAAGTAGATCGTGATTTTTTCACGTAAAAATCCTTGTATTCTTTACTTTCTGTATTATTTATTTCGCAATTGTAGCGTAAGGAATGCATTGATTAACCAGGTCCTTCGATAATCGAGTTCACGCGAAAATTGGATACCATACAAATTTTCCCCTCCCTCTCTTATGCGGTATTGACGTATTAAACATCAGAGAGAGAGAGACCAGAGATTTAAATCCCATCTTGAATGGATACACCACTATAAGGAAAGCAGGACTAAACCAAGAGTTAGACTAAGATGATAGAAGACAGTAATGAAACTTTGAATTATATAAACATATTTTCTTTTGTTTGGTTCAACACTTGAACCAGATTGAACTATGAAGCACTTTGCAAGTGCATTGGAAACTTCTTGAATACACTTGTCCACTTAAAAAAAACTGAAAGGTGATTAAATTGTTCCCCTAAAAGGAATTGTTTGGTATTCATCCATAAGGCTATGCACGAGTCAAATAGGCACAAAGCCTTCAACAACAACAAAAATTCTTCTAGTTGAAGTGTATCATTTGTATACTGTTAGAGATATTATTGTAATAGTCATGCCAGTAGCTTGGGCCAAGCAGCTTGATAGAGGCACCCTTCATCTTATGTCCATTCAATCACATTCCTTACATCATCATTATGATTTTCTTCATTCTCATGCTCATATTCCTCAATATTCTCATTCTAATCCTCATATTCCCATTTTAATCCTCATATTCCACACACTTTTCCTCAATTTTACCTGGAATTGTGAACAGATAGACTACGGCCCCTTCTTCTAGTTCAGCAAGCACACTTCCTCCTCCATCAGGTACATGGTAAAGTTGTTTAGATTCAGCTTAAACTTATACATCTAATCCACGTCGTCCATACAAGTGGCATCTCCTCCACAAAGATCTCCATAAATAGGGTACTACACATCGGAGGAGAACATTATGATCAAAGGGTTGTCCAACGGCGATGAGACCAGTAAATTAAACTCAAATTTTCCTAATACGAAACATCTTCTTAGATCAGATTCACTTAGAACTATGTTTTCTCTACGGTGATCTAATATAACAACTTGGAAATAGCTTCCTTGATAACGAAATTTAAGACACTCCATTCGTGGCTCAGCATGGTGTTGCTGATTTTGCCTTTATGGATGATCTATTGGATGTTGAATAACTGTCTCTGTATCTCGAATCCCAATTCCATAAACCTATATCTCCTTTTTCCCGCAATATTTCTAATACGGAGAATATTAGAAACTCCGTGAGATATCTAAATGAATCCTTGTGTGCTATCAATATTTTATACATAAGCAGATTGTGCACTGCCTTCTGGTGCTTTGTGGATATGTCGTAGCAATAGAACTATGTTCCTAATTCACCCGACCAACTGATTGTATCAACCCGGCCGGTCATTTTGAGTTCTAGCGTGTCATTCGATAGTTTGAGATCTTGATAAGATTCATATTATGTATTATGACTTGCGCGTGAAGTCGGTTTTGGTTTTCGAGAAGTTCGGAGTTGATTTGGAAGAATAATTTTCAATTCAGGAGCTTTAAGTTAGAAGAGTCAAAAAAGGTTTGGCCTTTGAGTAAACGGCCTCGAAATCAGGATTTGAAGGTTTCTATAGGTTCGTGAGGATATTTTGGACTTGGACGCGTGTTCAAGTTGAGTATCGGATGGTCGGGGAGCAATTCAACGCATATTATTGGAAGTTTGCATTTTGAAGGTTTTTGAATTAGCTATGTTTGACTTATTGTGAAATTTGGTGTTATCAGCCTCGGGGCGGTGTTCAGTGACCTTAGATAAGTTAATTTTATTGATAGGAACTTATGCGTGAAGTTTGGTTGTGATGCGGAATGTCTAAGTGTGATTGGGATGTGTTCGATGAAGTTTAAATGTTTGAAAGTTAAGAGAAGGTTTTGATAATCGATTCATGGTTTTGATGTTATTCGTGGCGTTCCGAGACTTTAGACAAGTTTGTATAAGGTATTGGGACTGGCTTGTATGATTGGATAGGGTCACGGTTCCCTTTGGTGTGTTTATCCGCGATAAGGTATTGCTCTTTGTTTTGTGATTGTTGGTTTCTAGTGTCAGGGGTGTACATCGTGATTGCGGAGAAAGACTCGCAATCACAGAGTGTTGTTAGGTATCTAAGAAGAATCGTTCCCCACGATCGCGACTTGGGGGGCACGTGATCACAGAGCTTGATTTGGTTGTTCATCGCATCCGCGTAGTAAGGGTCGTGAACGCGAAGTGTTAGCGAGGTGGCCTGATTTGGAGGGTCGCTCTGCACGGTCGTGGGGAGATGTTTGTGATCGCGGAAGGAATGTTTTGGTCTTGGAGGTGTTGGCCTTCATGTTCGTGGATCAGCAATTGCGTTTGCGTAGGCTTGGCAGGCTGAACTTCGCGACTGTGTGGCAGGCCTCGCGTTCGCGGAGAGGGAATTCTAGGTGAGGTTGGTTTGGCCTTCACGATTGCGTGGCGAGCCTCGAGCTCGCAAAGAGGGAATTCTAGGCGAGGTTGGTTTGGCCTTCGCGATCTCAACGGTGCTTCTGCATTCGTGAAGAAGGATGCCTGGGCAATGTATAAGATGCAAAATCGGGACGTGGCTCAAATTTGTCTCATTTCTCACCTTGGAACTGATTTTGGGGTGATTTTGAAGAGCCGTTTTCCTCATCTATCATGAGTTAATTTATTCACACTTGTTGTGAGTTAAATGCATGGTATGGATTTTAACATAGAATTTGATAGAAATTGTGGGGTTTTGGAAGAAGACATAGAAATGATATTTTGAGTTTTCACCACGAAATTGGACATGGAATTGAGAATAAATTATATCTTTGAGTTCGTACTACCATGCATGGTATTTATCTTAGAGAAATTTATGAATCCGAGCGCGTGAGCCTGGAGGTGACCTTGTTGACATTTTGTGTAGAGTTGAGAATTATTTTTAATTGTTAAATTGCGATTCCTTGAATATATTTTGATAGGTTTGCATGTTCTTTGATTAATATCAGATCATTTGGCATTGGTTTGAGGTATTAGAGAGGTGTTGGATCCGGATATCAGATACCGCAACACGGTAAGTCTCTTGTCTAACCTTGTGAGAGAGAATATACCTCGTAGGTACTATATTTGTTATGTGCTATATGTTATGGGAGCTACACATAAATGAGGTGATGAGTATCCATACGTATGCTAGAATTCTGATTATGTCCCGGTAGACTTAGACTTATACAATATTTTAATTATATTATTTGAGTTATTTTTTCCCGCCTAAATGCTTTAAGTTATATTTTAGCCTGAGACTAGACTTGCATAGAGTATCAAACTTTTCTATGTTGGATATTTGATTCTTGATTAATCGTGGATATTATACTTAATTTTATAGATTTATCCCGCGTTTGCGTATTCATTCGAAATCTTTCTTGAATTTTAACTCACACGTATGACGTGAGTGGGGCCAGTGACCCGCCAAAGTTTCAGTATTCTTATGGTCATTCGCCTTGCCAGGATATGTAACACACCCTTATGGGATTGGGTCATTCGCCTCAGCGGGATTATGTAACACACTCTTATAGGATCGGGTTGTTTACCTCGGCAAGATTATGTGATACACTTTTATGAGATCGGGCCGTTCGCCTCGGCTAAGAACACTATTCTTATGGAATCAGGTCGTTCGCCTTAGTAGAGTACACTATTCTTATGGGATAGGGTCGTTCATCTCGGCAGAATTGTGCGTAATATCAATAAGGAGTCAGTGTATCTGTGAGCCAATCTGACTTGAGATGTGATATTTTAGTGGGTATTGACCAAGCATACATTCCATCCGCGGTAAAACTTGGTGTTCGAGGATTTTTTATTTACCCTTATGTTGAGAATCGTGTTATGTACATATACTTATTTTTAATGATTTATTGCCATGCTTCTTGTCTACCTTTATTGCACTTGATTTATTGGACCACTAGTAAGTTTTGATGTCGACTTCTCGTCACTACTTCTTCGGGGTTAGGCTAGATACTTACTAGGTACGCGTTGATTGCGTACTCATACCACACTTCTGCACTAATTGTGTAGGTACTGAGACAGGTACATTTGGTGGTCATGTTGGCGCATAGGCGCAGTTGCTGAGGACACTTTGTGGTGAGTTGCAATCCATGTTACAATCTGCAACATATGGAGACTCCATCTTATTCATTTACTATGCCACGTCTATTTTATATTTCTGACATATGTGTATTAGTATTGTACTTCCTAGTATATGTTGATGCATTTGTGACATCGGGCTTTGGGGATTTACATTATGTTCTTGGTGGTATTCTGTGATGATATTTAATTTATATTTCGATCACGTTTAAATATTTAATATTACATCAGTACCTTTCTGTGAAAACGAACTATTTCAGCTATTTATTTCATTACTTATTTTCGAGGTGTATTTTAGATTATCTATTACCATGTTGATTTCATGGTTGACTTGTCTAATAGTAGCGTTGGGCGTCATCACGATCTAGGGTAGGTTTTGGATCGTGACACCGATATCCCCTAAAATCCAATTTAAATTACTTATAATATTTGGCATTGGATTTTTAAATATCACCATCCATTACTAATTGACATGACATTTGATTTATTAAAATTAAAAAGCTAAAGTGTTTGCTTTTGGTAGCTTAACTTATTTTCTTATTTTTCGATGCTTTCTTTTCCTATGAAACATCTTATTAGGCTACTCGCAATATCTAATTGTATATATATAAAAAATTGATTAATCACGAACTCTTATTAGAAAAAGAATTCTTTTAGAGAAAGTGTTTGCGAAGCTTAAGACGCAAGGAACAATGTTCATGAAGGAACTACTGGCATTCAGACGTTCGTTGGAAAGGTATGTTAAGGCTAAGCTCCG
>ML298627.1:0-10520 GCA_005239495.1 Nicotiana undulata | reverse complement strand
CCCCACTTTCCTAATTGATTTCATGAGTTTAGGCCTAGTTTTCTAGTGATTAATGATGTTAATTGGAAGAAAATGGAATTAGAATTGATTACCTAGGAGGGTGTAGTGATGAAGCTCATCAAAAATGGCTAAGGGGCTGTGGGGAAAAAGGAAGAAGTGAAAACTTGGGAAAGTACCGTAATGTCTACTGTTTTGGACTTAAGAGGAAAAATCACTGGGCGAATCTCGCACCTGCGGATAAAAGATCGCACCTGCGGTACCGCAGGTGCGGAAAAATGGTCGCACCTGCGATCTTGGGCCAGCCCAGAAGGGGCCGCCCCTGCGGAAAAGGATCCGTTCTTGCGGAGGCCGCTCCTGCAGGAATTTGGTCGCCCCTGCGGAAAATAACGCGCCTGCGAGGGCCTGGACCGCGCCTGCGGTCTCGCGCCTGCGGACTCTGGGAAAAAGGCTGGGGATCGCACCTGCGAGGCTGGGACCGCAGGGGCGGTCCCGCACCTGCGGCTGGGCAACCGCACCTGCGGTCACACCAGCTGCTGTGCACCAGCAGTGGTTTTTGCTGGTTTTTGGCCTCGCGCGGGGTCCGGGAGGCACCTGGGCCCACCCGAGCCCCCGTCCAAATATACCAACAAGTCCTAAATCACTAAGCGGACTCGCTCGAACTTTCGGAACACGAAAAACAACAGCGGAACTCGAAATCAAACCCCAAAACTTATTTAATCAAATCTTAAGAACTTAAAATTCTAGAATTCATTTCAAATCATCGAACCGGCCTAACCTGCTCGGAATGACTTCAAACTTTGCAGATAAGTTATAAATGACACCACGGAACTATTCCCGGTCTCGGAATCTCATTCGGACCTCGGGAACATCACATCACTTTCCAAGTCACATTTCAAATTCTTTAAAACCTCAAAACCTCATTTTGATCCGAAACCACTCGATTCACGCCTGTTTTTCACCAAATTCTACAAATAAGACAAGCCATATATAATAAACCTGTTCCGGGCTCCGGAACCATAATACGGACCTGGTAACACGGTTTTTACATAATTATTCATTTTCACAATCCTTTATTATTTTCAGAAAACAATTTCTTTTAAAAATTCATTTCTCGGGCTTGGGACCTCGGAATTCGATTCCGAGCATATGCCCAAGTCCCATATTTTCCTACGGACCCTCCGGGACCGTCGAATCACGGGTCCAGGTCCGTTTACCAGAAAAGTTGACCAAAGACAACTATATTCATTTATTAATTATCAAAACTCATTTTCATCAAATTTTCACATAATAGCTTCCCGGCTACACGCCCGGGCTGCGCACGCATATCGAGGTGATACTAACGGAGGCTCTCGGAGCCTCGAAACACAGATATAGCTTAAATTACATAAGATGACCTTTTGGGTCATCACAATCTGAAGGATGACACATAACACCAGGTGGTCTTCTATTTTCAAAGTGCCATCTCATATGAGAAGCAGAACTCATCGAGGCATATAACCTTTTTAACCTAGGTATAAGAGTTAAATAATGCATCGCCTTGATAACGATCATATTCCCACTGGAAAGCCTCTTGAAACGAGGCTTGTCATGATGACCTAGCGACCATATTCCCGCTGGAAAGCCTCTTGAACCTACCTCGGGTTCTTTTAGGGATTGATTGACTTGTCAAAATCCTAATTAGTATATATAATTTTTCATCAAATATACCTGTGTGTAAATTGATTCATCGACTTATAACCTACTCGGATGCATCGTTGAATATTCAAAACAAAATGTCACGACCTATATCAATTAATCTGTTATAATTGACTCATCGACTTATAACCTAGTGATGAATGAATGTAATTCATTAACTCTGTTATAATACAAATAATGAATACAATATCATATACTATAACATGCTATATATGTAGTTAAAGAATCACGAAGTGTGTGTGTTATATATACACACACACTAACATATACTATAACAAGATATATATACGTTATAGTATTACAGTGAAATGTCTGTGTGTGTGTGTCTCTATATATATATATACATACTTTGATAGCCGTATATATGTATCAATTCCTAAAAACCCGACCATGTGTTACTAGCGCTTCATGTATTTATATATATCGGGTTATTTTAGGGATTTATACACTTGTAAATTGATTCATCGACTTATAACCTACTCAGATGCATCATTGAATATTAAAAACAAAACGTCTCGACTTATCTCTCTCTCTCTCTCTCTCTATATATATATATATATATATATATATATATATATAACACGCTTCGTTGTACAATTTTAACTACATATATAGCATGTAGAGTATATTTTAGTGTATTCATCTCTTGTATTACAAAAGTGTTAACGGATTACATTTATATTATTTAGATAGTAAATATAAAAGTGATTTTTAATTTTGACCAATGTTGACCTGAAAAGAGACCAACTTTGGTCGCTAATTATCCAGAAATTAAAATTAGCGACCAACTTTGATCACTAATTTTAAATTATATTTATTTATATTTTATAATTTTATTTAAATAATAATATAATTATTAAAATTTTATATCTGGGTCCCAGATTAGCGACCAAAGTTGGTCTCTATTTGCTTCCTCTTTCATAAGCGACCAACTTTGGTCGCTAATTTTAAATTTTCTTTATTTATATTTTATAATCTTTTTAAAATAATAATATTATTATTAAAATTTTATAACTGGGTCCCACTTTAACGACCAAAGTTGGTCGCTAATTTCAATATTTCTTTGACCATGCAAGTCTGACCAGTCCGGTCAATATTTTGACCACATTATCGACCAAAAAGCGACCAACCTTGGTCGCTAATGTATTTATAATTATTTTCTCCAATTTAGCGACCAATCTTGGTCTCTTTTCTTGACAGACCAATTTTGGTAGCAAATTGTTGGTCGCTTTTTGCCGGATTTTTAGTAGTGTTTGTTGTGTGCTGAAGCCGATGGATTCAAAGTGCTTTAGATATCTGATCTGATTGTCCAGTTAAATTTCCATTAAATCGATTATTTCACTAAGAATCCTTTTCTTTTCTTGTACTGAAATTGTAGGACGGGAGTCATACGAAGACGATATGCATTGAGTTGATTGCTAACCGTTTCTTGCGGAGGGTATGGTTGTATTCGGAAAATTTTGTAATTCATCCCAAAATTCAGTAAGAATTCTCTCTCTCTCTCTCTCTCTCTCTCTCTCTCTCTCTCTCTCTCTGCATTATTGTTCTTCTTCTTTTATTGTTTCATAACATGTTATCAGTACGAGACTCTAACCAATTGAGTAGAAGCTTTGGGATTGAGCATAATAATTGTGAATTGTTCCATGAACTTCCTTCATCATTAAGTTCTGGATTTAAGGTAAGTATTTTACTTTATTTTTCTCTTTTAAATTCTTGAAATTTTATAATATAATTTTAAATGCAAGCAAAGACAATAAACTTTGATTATAACTCTTATAGAGTTTGCAAGAAATTATAACCACCCGAAGTGGTAAAAATTTATATGCATTGCCATGATCAAATTCATGTATGATTGTGGGCAAAGAAGTGGAAATACATCCCATTGGATTTGCTTTATTCTCATTCCCCTTAAGAGAATGTGATAGCAATATGTGATAAGTCTGAAAGAAGACAAAATTATTATCGTGAAGGTATCAATGGATGTGGACATGGCAATAGACAAAATTATAATCGTTATCATTGTGATAATGAGAATAATAAGAATTCTCAAAATAATCTTTCATTCTTTGAAAGTAATATTTGTCATCGATTTGACATGAGATTTTGTAAATCACATATAGATGATTATGGTCCATTCATCATGTGAACGTGACAACATTTAATTTATGAATACATATTCATTCTTGAAAGAATATGAACGTGCTACTGGTAGTGAATATACCACACTCACCTCTGAGATGAAATAAGAAAATAATTTTATTATTATGGCATGAATGATAATTGATCACGCACCTATTGTGATTAGCCAAAATATTATGGTAATGCGATTATTACATGACAAAAGTAATAGAAGCAACATATCATGCCTATAATGATTTTGATCATGACCATAATGATATAACTTTCTCCTTGAAAGAGATATTCACTGTATGGATTTTGATGAATATGTGGTAGTACAAAATTAAATGTAAGCTCTAGAAGAGCCAATTATACTACTTTGGAGAAATAAATTTGATTATCAATAATGTATTGTGTTGTAGTAAGTCTCAAAGAAACTTATTTCGTTTCTAAAGTATTCGCGAAAGCGGTTGGTTATATTGAGACTACAAATAAAGGAAAGATTTAATATCTTCTGTTACTACAACTTGTAGCGGGGTAATATGCATGTGAAAAGTTATCCGCTTTATTCTCTAGTTTGTACTATACAAATAAAAGAATACCACAATAAAGTGGATGTTTATTGATATAAAAACCCATATCATAATAAACTTGGAGTTCATTGATAATTGCACACGTCATGGTGTAAATTTAAACTTTATCAATATTTATAATTTATTCAGTTGACATAATTGGTTTAGTCATATCAATTTAAGTATGATGTGCAGAAATAAAAGAGGATTCACATGGGTAAATATTAAAGAACTAGAAAGTTCTTTACGAAATCTCTTATTTTGCTTGTTCTCAGTAATTAATAGACCAACTAAATTGGGATTGAATCCAATGAATGCTGTAAATATCAACGGTGGATATGAGCCCATTCACCTGCCACGTATACGTTATAAAGATGCATCTATGAGATGATTACATGTGCGATTATGATTAACCTGCAACCTGCTGTTTGCGTGGTAACTTGCTCAATAATTTGATTTAGAGCATAATTTCCAGATTGTCTATTCAAGATGGTTTATCTTGATAAGTTGGTTTACATCACAACTAGTTTAGCAAAATGATTTATTGAGTGCCTCCACTTAATAGCTAAACTATTGCTTGAGAACAAAGTTATCTATATCAGTTTGATATATGTTATACACGAAAGTATATTATATTCTCTCCTCACAAGTGGTTCAGGGTCAGGAACTAAATAATTCCATCTTATTATTATTGACGTGCGTTGTATATTTTGATTAACATCATAACACACAAAGATGAGTTCCCAAAGTTGAGGAAGCAAGTTAGTTTTTCTAACATGAGGGGGAAAGATGATAAACATTTGAGAAAATGTTATGTGGAATGAATTATCAATTCTCTATAAGCATGATAATGTAATAACGAGGATTATCAAGCTGCAACATATTCAATGAAGTTAATATGGATGATTTATTCATCAAATCTCTGCTGACGTCAACCTTCAAGAAGCTAGTGCACAAGAATGGGATGCGAAGGCTCAATGATGTGAATTGATGCTCTTATCAGGAGGAGTTAATACGCGTTGTACTCTTTTTCCCTTACAAGGTTTTGTCCCACTAGGGTTTCCTTGCAAGGTTTTTAATGAGGCCGTCACAACCCGAAATCCCACTGTCAAGGCCGTGATGGCGTCTAACGTTGAACCCGCTAGACAAGCCAACGTTTATCGTATTTGTAATCTATTCCTTTATTACCTAGCCATTAACAGTGATAATCAAGAGCATTTAAATACGAAGTGCGGAACAAATGAAATACTAATATTTGATTGAACAATACTACACAAACGCCCATATTAATCTGCCTAAAATCTGGAGTCACAACCTTCACAGACTATCTAAGATTCACTACATACATGAGTCTGAATAAAAATGGAAGAACTGTCTCGGAATTACATGTAAAGACATGAAAGGAGAGATAGAAGAGGTGACGCCAAGGCCCACGAACGTCCGCGGGACTACCTCAGTGTCGCCTGCGTGGACTGAAGGATACTCCCTCTATCAGTGCCCACTGGGTCCGGTTTCGAAATCTGCACAACATAGAGAAGTGCAGGTGTAGTATCAGTACAACCGACCCCATGTAATGAGTAAGTGCCGAGCCTAACCTCGGCGAAGTAGTGACGAGGCTAGACACGACAACAATAAATTACCTGTACAGTTCTACAATATATAACAGGGAAGTAACATGAAATAACAGTTAAGTACGACATGACATGGGACTATTAATGGGGAAAACAAGAAAGAACAGTAATGAATATTTGAGCAAGGAAACAATATAAGAGAATAAAAGTCAACAGGAAATAACAACACAACAAATATATACACGGCATCACCCTTCGTGCTTTACTCTCATCCTCACCAAAACAAGTACACGACATCACCCTTCGTGCTTTTACTCTCGTCCTCACAATGCAATAAATAAATAAAAGGGAACGACATGTTCCTTCGTGCGTTTAAATGTAAAATCATGGCACGACATCACCCTTCGTGCTTTTACTCTCGTCCTCACAATGCAATAAATAAATAAAAGGGAACGACATGTTCCTTCGTGCGTTTAAATGTAAAATCATGGCACGACATCACCCTTCGTGCTTTTACTCTCGTCCGCACAATGCAATAAATAAATAAAAGGGCACGACATGTTCCTTCGTGCTTTTAAATGTAAAATCATGGCACGACATCACCCTTCGTGCTTTTACTCTCGTCCGCACAATGCAATAAATAAATAAAAGGGCACGACATGTTCCTTCGTGCTTTTAAATGTAAAATCATGGCACGACATCACCCTTCGTGCTTTTACTCTCGTCCGCACAATGCAATAAATAAATAAAAGGGCACGACATGTTCCTTCGTGCTTTTAAATGTAAAATCATGGCACGACATCATCCTTCGTGCTTTTACTCTCTTCCTCACAATGCAATGAATGAAATGAATACACGGCATCACCCTTCGTGCTTTACACTCTTCCTCACCCAATCAACATCAAACAACAACTTGGCAAGGAAATCAACAGTAGGAAGTACAATTCATAACCACGTAAGGGGATAACAACCACAAATAATACCGTCCGACAAGGGACTCAACTATAACCAATCTCATACAAGTATATAACTTAATAAAAATCAATCCTCAACTGAAACAACTTATCACAAATCCTTGATCAAGTATTCTCAGCAAATGAACAACTTCCAAAATGAATCTACTGCATAACACAATGAATATCGAAGCAATAACATGCAATAAACCAAAACCGACTCACGGGCATGCTTGACAAACAATATATAGGTACTCGTCACCTCACCTATACATTGAACATGATAGAAACAAGTATCACATACGACTCAATACCTATTCCCTCAAGTTAAAGTTAGGACAAACATTTACCTCGATGTCACGAACACAAATCAAGCCTCAACTACCGCTTTACCTCTTGATTCCACCACCAACTCGCTCGTTTCTAGCCACAAGTTACTTAATTATATCAATAAATGCTAAATGAATAAGTTCTAATGCATAGAAATGAGTTTTCTAAGGTTCTTCCCCAAAAGTCAAAAATCGACCCCGGGCTCGCTTGGTCCAAACCCGAAATTCGGACCAAAATCGGATTACCCATTCACCCCCGAGCCCAGGTATATAATTAGTTTTGGAATCCGACCCCAAATTGAGGTCTAAATTCCCAAAATTTGATATTCTTAGGTTTTACCCAAAATTCCAAATTCCCCCATGAAAATCCTAGATTCTAGGATGAAATCTTGTAAAAAGAAGTTAAGGAGTAAAGAAAATGAGTTAGAAATCACTTACTAGTGTTTTGGAGAAGAAAAAGTGTTTAGAAAATCGCCTCTTATGTTTTAGGGTTTTGAAAAATAGAAAATAACTGAAAATCCCGTTTATATATACCTCTCACAGGCCTCCACCGCGGACCGCACTAGAGCGACCGCGTCCGCGAAGGCCTCGACTACTGGAACCTCTCTGAACTCCCCCACCGCGGACCGTGAAAGGTCGACCACGGACCGCGCTACATGTTCAGAGACCTGAACCCCTTCTGATGTGCAACTGCTGCATTTTAAGTTTAAAACACCTCGGGACCTACCCGAAATTCTCCCGAGCCCTCGGGGCTCAACATCAATTATTCACACAACCTCAAATATTCACACAACCTCAAAGACATCCTACGGACTTACTCGTATAGTTACACCACCAAAATAACATAAAAAAACAATGAATTACACCTCAATATCATTAATATACGTCAAAACTTCTCAAAACTCTCAAATTCTCCATTTTAAATCCGAATCACGTCAAACTTAGTCCGTTTCTTACCAAATTACACAGATAACGCATAATGAACATATTGAACATGTTCCGGGCTTCGGAACCACAATATGGGTCCGATCACACAGATTTCATATCAAATTTCATTTTTCAAAATCCTCTATATTTTTCAGAAAATAATTTTCTTTAAATATTCATTTCTCGGACTTGGGACATCGAAAATTCGATTCGGGCATACGCCCAAGTCCCATATTTTCCTACGGACCACCCGGGACCGTCGAATCACGGGTCCGGGTCCGTTTACCAAAAATGTTGACCAAAGTCAACTGTATTCAAATAATCATCATAAATTCAATATTTTATCAATTTTTCACATAAAGGCTCCACGGCTACGCGTACGGACTGCGCACACATATCGATGTGAGATAAACGGAGACTTTCAGGGTCTCGGAATACATATTTAGTTAAAATTACACGGGATGACCTTTTGGGTCATCACAGAGGCAATCAAAAGGCATATTTCTAAACATGTGTACTCTTTTTCCTTTTTTAAATTTTTTTCCCATTGGGTTTTATTTTAGTTAAGGTTTTAACGAGGCACATTATTTGTTGAATATACATTCAAGGGGAGTGTTATAAATAGAATTCCATTTATGGTGAATGTCTATATTCTACAGAGATTCTAGGGATTTTACTTGGTGGCTAAGTCATTATTTCCCTATAAATAAAGGGGTCCTATTTCATTATAATTTATCCCAAAATTCAATAAGAATTCTCTCTCTTACTCTGCAATATTGTTCTTCTTCTTTTATTGTTTCATAGCAGTAATAATATTTATGGGGTATGTATTTTTTCTTTTTTATTAGGACAAGCAACTCTAGTATTCACTATGCTTTTTTATTTATTTCTTAAAAAGGTTTTATCCACACAAAAATGTTTTTCTTTATAGTTTATGTGATACATGTAATTATTTTCACAGTTAAGTTGATCAAATTTTTAATTTAATAATATCGCATAATTCCATGTATAAAGTTCAAGTCAAATCAAAGTTTGATAACAAATGAGTGTTGGATTGCATATAGAGGTTCGTAACACGAAACGGAAGACAATAATAATCCTAGGCAGAACTTTTCGTGTTTAAAATTTATTTACATGTCAAAGATCGGATCTAATTAAGACATACCTGGTGAAGAGAGTCTCGTTTCAAAATTTCTTCGATAGTGCGAAGACTCTATGCGTATCCACACCGAGACCGATCCTTGCTATCAACTCTTTGATCAATAAAACCCGCGAACAAATTGAACAAAATATTGTGCTGAAATTTTCTCAAAAATCTCAACTCAATGTTAGAAGAACAAGAAACACTTTTCTTGTAATTGTATTTTCTCTCTTGGGTTATGTTTCACTCTCACTTTCACAAAGTGGTTTTTCTTCTCAAGAATTAATAATGGCAAATTTTCTCCATCACCCTTTATAACCTATAAACCCTTTTTCTATTTGGTTGAGGTAATGATTTACTTAAGGTAAAAGTTTAAAATCCAAAATTAAACTTTATGGAATTTTATAAGGAAAAATGGAATCCCATTCTCAATGGGGTTTCCCTGTGTCGATCATGGACTTTCCATGACTTCCAAGTTCCGATTCCAAGCATTGGAATTTTCTTATTGAACATGAAAAAACAATTTTTCTGTTGAAGACGTCCTTTTATGGACTTTCAAGTTCAATTCCAAATTGGATTGGATTTTGAGAATTAACTAATATTTTATATTAAAATATATCAATCCCATTCTTAATGGGTTTGAGCTAATCTCACGTCCATTTTTGGACTTTGTTATCCATTCCAATTCTAAATTGGATTTCCAAATACGTTTTTATTAATACTTTATATGCATATTTTGTACAAATAAATATTAATTATACATATCATATATATATTTCAATCAAGAGATGCAATTTAATTTTCTATTCCAAATAGAATACTTCAATTTGCTCGCAATATTAATTGTATCCTCTGTGCTAGTAAAGAATATAATAATATTTTATTTGGACTAATAACTAAATTTATTTGACTAATTAAATTCCTTAATTCAATTATCAAATAATAAGTTAATTAATCCCTTAGCAAAGATCAGAACACTCGTTAGTGTGCGACCCCATAGGTTCAATACTAAACCGGTAGTAAATTGATCGCATATATATACTAATCAAAGGTGGCGTCTAGCAACACTCCTTAACGACCGGATAGCATGAAGCATACAATTTACTCTCAAGAACCCGTAGAAGAATAATGTAGTAATTCCTTCTGTCCTTATTGTCACGACCCAAACTGGAGGATCATGACTAGCACCCGGGCCATACTTGCTGAGCACCAAC